>PYSR01000109.1:0-29578 GCA_003049425.1 Magnaporthiopsis incrustans | reverse complement strand
GCTGCGGCTGCGGCGGCTGCGGCGGCGGCGGCTGCTGCGAGGGCGGCGGCGGGCCCTGCGCTGTCCGGGCCCTCGAGACCCCAGACCTGGCCGACGGTGTCTTGGGGCATCTTGCCGCCAAACACGCGGTCGCGCATCTGGAAGAAGGCGCGGCCGGTGAGGAGCGAGTCGGAGCCGGCCTGGTGGGCGGGGCCGGTGCGCTTGACCTTGAGCACCTCGGCCAGCGTCTCGAGCGTGGACTTGTGGTCGAACTTTTGCAGGATGTCGACGACGACGCCGTCGACGCCGTGGAAGCCGATGGAGGCGAGCAGCTTGCTCTGGTGCTTCATGTGGTACTTGACGTCGTAGATGCGAGGGAAGAAGAGCTTCATAACCTCGACGAACTCGACCTCGTCGTTGGGCAGCATCTTGCACCACAGCAGCTTGGTCAGGTAGCCGAAGTCGTAGGCGCCGTGGAAGCTGATCCAGCTGACCGAGTCGTCGCACACCATGCCCGACGAGATCAGGAGCGACGCGAACTCGTGCGGATCGATGCCGTCGCGCTCGAGCACGTTGAAGTCGATACCCGCCTGTACGTGCGAGTCGATCGACGACTGGCTGTACATGTCGTCCTTGAGCGAGAACTTGAAGTTGAACTGCCACGTGTACGGCAGCGGGCCCTGCTGCGTGCCGACTCGCCTCCCCGCCGCCGCCGCCGCGGCGATCACCACCGGGTCCTCGCCGCTGCCCGGCCGCGCCGGTGGGTTCTCGCCGTCCTCGTTAAAGAGCGTGATGCCCACCTGCAGCACGTTCAGCATGTCCACGTTGGCCCGGAGACATTGGTAGTGGTAGTCGCTCTTTCCGCGAAAGGTCCCCATAGGCCTGCAAACGAGCCCCGGAAACTCCGTGTCCTGGAGGGTCGCATCGACGCGGGCACGTGTTAGCGGTATTCATGGTTGTGCTGCTGAAAGTGGGGGTTATAGAGCTCGAGCTGCAGCTAGGGGCGGCCTACCATAGCAATGTAGTTGTATCTCTCTATCAGGTCGCGAAGAATGGCCATCTCTTCGTGCAGATTATGTCTCCACACCTCTCGTATCCGTCCTTTGGCCTGGGTGCGGGTCGGGTGGTCGGACAGCACGGCACCGCCATGCCCTTGCTGCGGGTGGTGCTGCTGTTGCTGCTGTTGGGCCTGTTGCTGTTGCTGCTGTTGGGCCTGTTGCTGCTGCTGCTGCTGCTGCTGGGCCTGTTGTTGTTGGTGCTGCTGTTGCTGTTGTTGTTGCTGCTGTTGGGCCTGTTGCTGCTGCTGCTGCTGGAGGCTGGTGCCGTGGTTGAAGCCAAGCCGGGCGGCGTGGCTGCCCAGGCCCGAGTCGCCATGGCCGCCAAAGGCGCCTGCGCCGGCGGGGTTCAGCCCCGCGGCCATGCTGAGGGCGCCATTCGCGGCGAAGGGGTTGAGCTGGTTGTTGGGTCCGCCGATGTAGGCCGGGTTCCCGAGCGGCGGGGGGTGGCCGCCGGCACCGGCATGGCCCTGGCCGCCGTGCTGCGGAGGGAACTGGTGCTGGTAAGGCGATATGGCGGCGGGCCCGGTGGGGAACCTATTTGGAGGCGGAGGCATGGTATCGCTGCCGCCGGTGCGGGTGCGCTACACTCGTCTCCTGGTTTTCCTCGGGGCCTTTATCTTTGCTACCGCTGCTGCTACCGCCGCTGCTGCCGCCGCCGCCGCCGTCTTCGTCGCTCGGTGGTCGGCCGTGATAGGGTGGCACATCTGGCCAAGGGAGGCTACGTGGGGGTGTCGAGGCAAAGCGGCTTGCTCGCAGGGTCGATACGGCCTGGGGCTGTGCCCGCCTGTAATACCTGCGTGGGCGGCGTGGTGTTGTTATTGTGGTTCGTCTTTTCCTCTCGTCCCTTGATCGCTCTGGATTTTGATTCTATCGCGCACCGGTGTCGGGATAGATGGAGAACGTTGAGGCACAGAATGAAAAGAAGGCGAGATGGCCGGCGGAGGGGATTTCTCGTCCGAAGCACTCTTGGAAGCGGCTTCTGAATTCTGAGCAAGAAATGGTGGGCGGCTGTCGGGGCTGGATCGCGGAATTGCTGGCTGGCTGGCTGTGTCGCTTCAATCTTTGGGCTCAATTCCGTCGGTTGGCCTCGATCGGCGACGTCGAATTGCACAAGTGGGTGACGGGCGGTTGCACCCAGGGCCAAGAGCGACCTGGCATTGGCAGCAGGCCAATGAGCTGCCCAGGATCCCGCGCGGCTGTCGCTTAGTCACCCCGCGTGGGGCCGTGCCCACCGCGCCGCGGCTGGCTGAGGAGTGGGCAGCTCGCATTGTGGTTGGCTCCTGTCCCTCCAACCTCGAATGCTCCCCAAGACTGCTTGATGCGACGACGCCGACGAAGGAACGTTTAAATCGACCACCATCGACATCCGGGGCTGTCAATTGGCCGTACCCAAGCCGCAGAAAGTGCGCGGACAGAGCAGTCGAACGGAAATAACCCCAGACAGATGCATCCCTCCAGGTGAGCCGACGACAAACTCCGACGCCGACGACGTTCCGAGCACCTAGCTAACGCCCCATCCTCCCAACCTGCACAGGATACTGCAGGCGGCCCACGGCGGCCCCAAGCCTAGCATCACGGGCTTCAACACGCACGCCTTCATCAAGGCGGCCAGCAAGCCGCGATACGACCCGTGGGAGCGGGCCGAGGCGTGGCGCTACAAGGGCCAGTTCAGCCGCTGGAACCGGTTCCGGGGCTCTTTCCCCGGCCTCGGCATCGCCACCGTCGCCTTTGCGGCCTACTGCGCCTACGAGCACTTTGTGCTGGCCGACGACCATCATCACGGCGAGGACGGACATCATTAAAAACTGAGAGCGGGGGGAGAGGCAGCGTCCGAGAATGACGCAGTGTGTGCGGAGGTGGAGGACGAGGAAGAGGGATTTCGCTCCTGGTCATGAAGACTAGGCTGAGCTGGTCGGGAGAGGGAATGGCGCAGGTGGAACAGTCCCAGGACTCCCTCCACACCGGGCATTCATCCGAGATGCAGCATCTGGTCTCGTGTGTACACAACAAAAGTAGATGGAGCACCGACGCCCTCGGCTGCAATTATCATCGGACTGAGGCATCTAAGCTGCCAGGGCCTCGTCGGTTTAGAGCCTTCTTGTTCCCGGGCTCCGTAGTCGGTGGTGATTAGCATGCTGGGACGACAGGGTGTCTACGTCGGTGGCGAGGTCGACATCGGGCAACCTGCGGGCCGTCGGGCTGGCCACACGATAAGCACCCAGATGGCTCTCACTGCTTGCGGCCTGCATGTGATTGGGGATTAGTTCTGGGAGCTCAGTCACCTCGCATCTACTCCGTTGAATATAGACATGGAGCTCTGTACCGCAGATGCTGGTGCTCATGGCCTTGTACGACGACATTTTCACCAGTCCCTCCCTCTGCTAGCACGTACGCATCCTCGAACGAGCAAACGAGACGCTCGCCATCCTGGAACGGAACCGTGTTCAAATAAAAAGTTCTTGTTTGCTTTCCGGCGCTTCGCCCTATTTATTTCTCCTCTGGGATCCTTATCCTATCGGCCCATTGATTCTAACCTGGGTATCTTCGATATAAGAATGGTAAGGGCTCGCCGGCCGAGATAAGTGAACATGAAGAAGAAAAAAAAAGCCTTTTTCCAAAAGCCCAGATCCAATCAGGTGCTATAAAACCCCAACTATAAGTATCCCAAAACGGTCAAGCGCGACGGCCAGCGGAGAAGTGAACAACAAAACAAAAAAGAAACCCTAGTCCTAGGTAAGCCGTGCAACCTAACTTCCACCTCACGGTACATCATCATAACCCTATGCCGTTCACCAAATCGAGAGCCCCTTCCACAGCGTCCTCGAGCTCGTTTATTCGTTCCTTTAGAGCATAGTTCTCGTCCTTGAGCAGATTCACCGTGTCCCACGCGACCGAGGCATCCAGACCTTGGCAGTTTGAACAGCTGCTGACGGGAGAATTGTCGGCTGACTGGCCTGAGGCCGGTCCAGGCGTGACGCCTTTGACGAGACGCTGGAATGTCGTCATCTGTGGCTGCTGCTGCTGCTGTTGCGGCAATCGCGAGGGTGGTTGCGGCGGCAGTCTCGAGCCCACCGGGGCCCGCCTGTTGTGATGTGGTGGCGGCGGGGACAGAACCGTGGGGGGCTGGGAGAGGGCTACCGGCGACAGTACACCGCCCGGTGATGCCCCGTCGGTGGTCGCGGCCGACGTTGGGCTCCTGCAGCGCGACGAGAAGATGCTCTCGCTCTCGGCCACGCTCTCGTCGTCGTCCGTGTCGAAGCTGGTGACGGTCCCGCCACTGCCGCGCCATTGCCTCTGCAACCTCCGCCGCCGTTTCTGGTCCTCCTCGGCAGCGTCAACGCCCAGGTCCTCGGAAATGGAGCCTTCTGAAGACGCGGGTACATGGAGCAGGCCGTCGCCGCGCTGCCCTTGCAGGAGCTTGGCCGTCTTGCGGCGCTCGGCGGCAATCTCGTCGAGGAGGCTGCGCATGGCCTGCTCTTGCTCGGCCGCCTTGGCAGCCATGTCTTCAAGCTGCATCTTAAGATGCGTCGAGCGGGTCGTCGACTCTTCGAGCTCCTCCCGCTGGGCCTCCATCTCGGCGGCCAAGTCGCGCACCTCCTCCGTGCGCTTGCGGTACGCCCCCTGCAGGCGACGGGCGACGGCGGTCGCGTTCATCTGCAGGTTTTTGAAGGCCGAAGGCGAAAATGCCTCGCCGGCCACGGGGAGACCGCCGGGGAACAGGGCAGCCTCGACGTCCATGGCTAATATGTCGTCATCCTTGTCGCTGGTGGCATTGCGCTTAGGAGTCCCGGCTGGCGAGGAAGCCTGTGTGGTCAGGGCCGACGAGATTGCCGAGAAGAATCCAAATCGGGATGATGAAGGCGAGGGGCTCGAGCCTCGCTGTCGTTGGCTCTCGATCGAAATGGCCGATCCGGCTCGACTAAATGGGGTGGTCGGCTCTTCGTTCGAGGTTGTTATCGTTGGAATCTCACCGCCACCCCTATTTGCGTCGCTTGCTGCTGGCGAAAACCAGCCGGCCAGTGCGCCCTTCCGAGACCTCCCATCGCCGGTGAGAGGCATCGCAGCCTCCGACAGCGCGGGCCGGTGCCTCCTCTGGGGAGAGGTGGCTCGGTTAGCGACTGCCAGCGGCAGCAGGCTTGGTATTGACTGGTGGCGGCTTCGGGAGGCGGCGTTCGGGGCCACAAGGGGTTGCCCAAAAGTGGGGGAATAAACGCTGTTGCTGCCGGTGCTGGTGCTGCTGGACCAGGCGCCGCTAGAGTACTCGTGGATGGGTTGGTGGTAGGACGGATAACCGTGGTGCGGGTAGGGTTCGTTGGTGGTGGTGGCTATGGCGAGCGGCGTTGCGTGGCCGAAAGCAATGGCAGCGACATCACCAACGGGGTCGGACGTGATTTTGCTTTGACGAGGCGCGTTGGAGCCATTGGCGAGGAAAGCCTGGTAGCAGCGTGGGTCGGGGCGAGAAAAGTGGGATACTTGGCGACGATGAGGCGCTTGGATGACAGCGGCGGCAGCAGCAGAGGCAGCAACAGGCGATGCGGTTGGTGCTGTTGCTTGCGGTTGTGGAGTGCTGCTTGGCGATCCATGACCGGCGCCCCGCGGCACCTGGCTAAGCATGACGGGCTAATCTTTCTGACACAATGCGAGCCCGGGTTAGATGGCCTAAAAAGGGCTTGTTCGGTGGGGACCAAGGTTCGTTTGGGAGCTCTCGTGGGGGGTTTCAACCGAGCAGAGTCGCAGTGGTTGCGGTCGCCGCCGACGGGAAAAGAAGCCGACGTTGCAGTTCACAACTCGTTTGCGGCCAGCTGCTTTCGATCGGACAGCCAAACCAGCAAAACAAACGAAGGCGGGAAGGTGCTGGTGCCGGAGCCGGTGGCGGGCCTCGACCCGTCCACGTTGTTTATGCGTCCCCGCAATGGAAGCGACTGGCCACAGCAAGTACGCACGCACGCACGCACGTCGGTGTCGCAGTCGCTCTGGGGAGCTGGAGAAAAGGAGCAAAAAAGACGACGGGTTCGAAACAAAAGGCGACCAGCGCGACGCCCGGTCGTGCCCACCACCCGGTGGCGCGAGAAGAAGATGAAAGGCAAGAAGGCCGTGTAAGTGTCAATGATGCCTTGCCTTGCTGCAAGGCTACGGCAGATCCAGGAACTGCTGTGCCGTTATGCAACGCCACCTGTTTTGCTGGCTCTGGATTGCGGGAGCGTGCATGAAGGGTGGCCCCTGCAGCAATGCTTGTTCGTCGAGGCTGGTTGGCTGTGGCTTCTTCGGAGGGCCTGGGAATTGATCGAATGGAATTGATGGTGGAATGCAGCCAGTGTATGCAGGTGCAGGTGCAAGTGTAAAGTGCAGGTTGCAGGCGCCAGGCTTACATACAGCAGCACACAACGATCAAAGATCGAATCGAAAAGTATGTTGACGTGATTGAGGACAAAGTCGTCGGAAGCGGCAGGCCACGAGGATATGAAAGGTTTAGGCCGCGGCTCGAGCCCCTCATGTGCCGTGTCCCTTGCAATATACCAGGGACAAACAAAACAGCCGTCCCACGCAATCTCGCCTCAACCAAGACAAGACGGAAAACTTGATCGGTGGACGGACAGGGGGGATGGCTGAGTGGGATCGTTAGCTTGGAGGGACGTGCGGCCGAGCTCTGGCTTATCGTCATGGCCCTGCGACGGCGTGCTGAGGAAGCTTTTGCCTAGCAGCACCTTTTTGCCAGCACACTTTTGCCGGAGCTTAGTGCGGAATCATGCTGTGTGTCATTTAGCTGCTACTGGCAATTTTGTTCCAGAGTCTCTGGCGATGTGGAGGGAGCCTGCGGGCAACATTCCTCGGACGGGCTGGCCGCCATCCAATCAGCGACGTTGCGTCCCTTCTTCTTCTCTCCCACTGCTGCCCCCGGTTGCCGTCTCCGACGACGACTCAAACAAAGCTCCGCTACCAGTGCGCCGTTGATTTAGTGATGCGACGCGGATCCTGACCCGCAAACGCACCGGATTACAGGCAGAGTGTGCAGTGCAGCCCGCAGATGACCGCCTCCGCTTTTGTGCCTCGCTTCCAGACTGTATGGCGGGTGCCATCTGCACAACGGAGTGAACGACACACAGTCCGATAAAAGTCTGGCCCGCCCCGAGACTCTCCCGCTCTTACGCCAGAGCTTGGAACCACGCCAAGAACCTGCCAGCCGCAAGGGGGCAAAAGCCCGCGCGCCTGCGGTGTAGAGGGGAAGAAGCAGACAAGTTTTCGTGACCCCGCGCAGGTCCGAGCCAACAAACGATCAGCCTCCCTGGGCCAGGAGCCGTCACGGATCCCGATCCCAACCAGAATCGATCAGACGAGACGAGACGAACGCGCCTTTTTTTTTTTTCTTTTTTTTCGACTAATGTACACCCCGAGACCTGGACTACGAAAGTTTGATCCTACCTAGGTAGTTCCATCCCTGCGTGAGCTAGAGATCAAGACTTCGGCCCGATGGATAGGGCTAGCACGGAGTAGCCCGCACGCCCAAGGAGGCGGGCCACAGCCTCCCCAAGTCCGCGCCCACGCCCCCGGGCATTAAGCTACGGCTCCAGTTCCGCTGGCTAGGGAGTGGTGTCTTTGCCCGCATCGAGTTATACGCCACGGTGCATGTGCATGCGGAAAGGCAGGGATGATGCCAAAATCTAATAAATCATGGTGTTACAGAAGACTCGATCCCGTTCTAGCGGTGCTGGCAGTGAGTTCTAGTCTAACCTCGACGGGTAGAAATGGTCCAGGCAATGGCAGGGGGGCTGCTGCTATTCGAGCGAATCTGTGTGTCTTGTTGAAGCGTTCGGACACCTATGTCACAATCTTCGGATCTACCGAGCTCTCTCCTGACTCCTGCTTAGGTAGGTGTTGCCAAGCCTAGAAGCCTCTTGCCGCCAACCCGGCCGTCGATCCGCCAGCTGGCGGCGGCGCCTTTACCAACCTCGGTAGCTAGTCGGGGCGCGCCACCTTCCTACTACCCCCACCAAACATGGCCACCAGCGCCTCCCACGAAGCTTTGCGCCTTGTCTAGCAGCACGGCTCGGCCGGGTACATGGACTTTACGGTCATCTTCTACAGAGATAACCAGCAGCAGAAGCAGCAGCAACAGATCGTCAATGGTCAGCAGCCACTCCGGCATGGTTTAAATGGGCAAGCCCTCCGGGCAGGGGCGCCTTTGGCCACGTCTATCTGGCCCGGCCCCGCGACCCTGGGTTGTTCTGCATTTACAGGTCTCGAACAAGGCCGAGATCTCACGCCAAGGGCGCCGAGAAGCGAGCGCGTGCTTCCCGAGGTCGAGGTTCACGGCAGCCGGCCTGCGGCATCGTTCGCTTTTATGGGCTAGTTCCACGGCACGAACCGCATTTTTTTTAATACTAGAGTACGCCATGGGCGGTGACCTAGCCGTGCAAGTGCCTGTGGCGCGCGGGGAAAGCTCTACTCTCGGAGCCGCGCAAGTCGCAAGTGCTGAGCTACTACCCGCACGGCAAGACGGGATGGCACTGTGACACCGAGCTCAAAATGGAGACAGAAAGGGCAAAAGCCCTTCACCTAGTAGATAATGAAAATCCTTGGTGGCAGTAGGTAGTTTCATGTGCAATCCTCCCCTGCGTCAAGGCGGCCCTCCTTGAAGGAGTCGTACGTTAGGACCCCCTGAGCGCATGAGCACCTGCCGAGCGTGCTGGTTGCTCTGCGTGTGCACGCAGTGGCCGAAGTCGGCCAGCGTTCAGCTTGCTGTGTAAGCCATGATGTTTTTTTTTCTCCCCTCGCCTACTTACGTATACTTCGGCCAACCCGCGGCTGCCGCTAGGATCCCGCCCAGAGCCCACTGGCCCAGTGGATAGTCGATAACCCGTGCTCGTGTATAGTGGGTGACCCTTCCCTGGTTGCGCTTAGCAAGAAAACGACATCATGGGATACGATCTGCGAGGCAGCGATTGCTCGGCCTCTTGGTTGGCGAAACTGAGTCAAACACGATGTGGTACGCATGTGTTCCTTCAGGCATTCCGATACGAAGAAGGGAAGATCTGGTAACACGAACTCCTACTATTCGAAATGGCTAGGTGGACGTCCTAGCGGCCCGGGGGGAGGGATCTATGGCTTACCCGGCTTTGGGGAAGGCCCACTGCGGCTTCAACACTTCAACAACCGTGTGCCACGCCTGGGAGTTTCTTGAGGTTGAAGGGGCGTTTCCGGATGTCGGGGAGTGTTTCTCGTTGCTATACGGACTTCGTAAAATGCTACGGGTAGCCTATTCACGTTTCTTCCTATCCGCAGTCCGAGTCGTGATAATTTTTTTTTTATTATTTTCATCTCGACCCAAAAGCTTGACCGTGAATTGGTCGGGAGGAGATAGCGAGAAGATGTTCTGATTCTCGTGCTCGTGGCACAGTCCCTAGGTCAGAGCCGGCCAGGGCACAGGCCAAAGCGCACGTTGCATCTGGTGCAATCAAATCATGCACTCCCTAGCATCGGGTTGCCAGCCCAGGCCTTGAATTTTGGGTGTGAGGGCAACCAAATCCTGCTGCATTGCATAGTGTAGGGACAGTCGCTTCCTCTTGTGCGTTCCCGCCCTCGTGCGGGTTGTCTACATGTAAAACTATTGCTGTAGCATACCGGCGGTGGGCATGGCTATGGGCGCCATGCCGACGACGCCCGTGATGATCTGGCCGTCCGGGCCGACGACGGGGCCGGCGGCGCTGGCGGAGGCGACGGCGAGCTGGACGTCGGCGGCCGACGACGAGGCCAGCTGGGCGCTTCCCAGGACCTCGTCGTCCGGGTGGAGGGCGAACATGCTGGCCTCCATGGTGTTGCCGTCGAAGATGACCGTGTTCTGAATGGGCTGCTGGGTGGCGCCGAGGACGTTGATGACGTCCTGGGCCAGCTGGCCGCCCAGGATTGCGGTCACGGGGGCGATCTCGGCACCCAGGTTCTGCAGGAAGCTGCGCAGGAACTCGGGGCGCAGGGTCGTTTCGGGTAGGCCGAGCTGGCTGTGCTTCTTGGTGGCCAGCATGGTGAAGTGCTGGAGGTCGGCGCGGGCGTGGGCGGGCACCGAGTTGGGGAGGCGGCCGCGCTCCTGGACAAAGTCGAAGAGGGCGCGCAGGCACGGGAGGGCCGGGGTGACGGCACGCAGGCGGCGCGGCGAGCGGCGGTGGGCCTCGGGCAGGGTGGCGGCGTCGGCAAGGGTCCAGGTGGAGTAGAGCTCGCGCTTGGTGACGCGCTCGACCTTCTTGCCGGTCTCGTCGTCGCGCACCGTCACGCCGACGATGGCGCGCGTCCTCGTCTCGGCGCCCGGCTCGGTGGGCCTGGAGACGTCGCGCTCGACGACGAACTCGTGCTCGATCAGGTCGGCGAAGATGTAGCCGTACAGGCCGTGCGAGGCGGCGGCGTAGAAGGGCCTGCCGTTGAGGCGCGTGGCCGTGTTGACCAGGATCAGGTTCTGAGGATCGAGGTCGGTGGCGACGACGACGTCAAAGGCGGCGAAGAAGCTGGGGCCCTTCGAGCCGATGTGGGACGTGTCGACCACGACCTTGACGCGCGGGTTGAGCTTGCGCAGGTTGGCGCTGGCGGCCTCGGCGCGGTTCATGCCGACGTGGCCTTCCTCCTCATCCAGCAGGAACTGGGCGCCAAAGTCGGCGGCCGTGACGGGCTCCGGGTCCAGGACGGTCAGCGAGTTGACGCCGGCGAGCACCAGGTTCTTGGCGATCTCGTTGGCCAGCGCCTTCATGGTGATGAGCAGCACGTTGGCGGATCGGATCTTCTCTTGCGCCTGCATGCCCCAAAGCCTGATCTGGCGGTCATAGAGCGCGATCTCGTCCTCGCTGATGCCATTGCTCTGCTGCTGCGGCTGCTGCTGCGGCTGCTGTTGCGCCAGGCCCTGCAGCGGCGCCGCCGGACCTACGCTCTCTGCCTCGGCCATCATGACCGGCGCAGACCCTCCTGGCGGCGCCAAAGGAACCGCGTCCTGCGCCGGAAGCGCCATGTTGTGCGGGTTAGATAGTGGGAGACTCGGATGGCCGAGGCGGGTGGGCAGGCCGGCAAGTCACGCGATATCAATGTCGGTCTGGCAAGGAGCGCAGTGAAGTTGGTAGCCGTGCGGGCAGTGACGGTCAGGCTGATGTTTGTGGGTCTTGCAGACTATCTGCCAAATTGGGTGTTTTTAGACGCACCTTTGGGCGGATCGTTCTAAGTCAATTACGTCTGGCACTTGAGCCTGTCCTGCACGCGACAACGTTGGTGCAACAGATCGTTGCTGGATTTGTCGATTGTCAGAATTCTGCCTATCGTTAATCGCCAACTCTCGTCTTGCCACAGCCTGATCGTTCCCAATACTGGAGACCGTTAAGCGCCCTTGTGTTATGGAACCACATTGTCGTTTGTCGCGCCGGAGACCGTTTGCCAGTCTGGAGATCGTCGGGTGTTTATATAGATCATTGGGAGATCCAGATGCTGTTTTATCGCCTATCATTTTACCAATCCCTTCATCATTGTTTTCACAAACCAGCGTTTGTCGCCGCCGCCGCCAGACCCATTGGGGTTTTTTGCTAAGCCAGCGCTCGCACCATCTTCCTACCTCGTAGCATTTGCTCGGACGTGCCCAGCTATTTGTCAATTGTAATGGCACTGTTGGCATTTTCCAGCTCGGGTGCAAGGTCGTTGTCACGTGGTTTTAGGCTAGTTATTTCTGATCCCGCGTAAAGCTTGGTTGTGGCATCTAGGCCGGGCACTGTGGGGAAAAAAAAGGTGGAAATGTTTTGATTGTCATACTTAGAAACTTGTGAGGCCATCGTGGCAGGCAGGGGCTAATATATGCGGTGTTTTCCTGGGATTTGCGGGAGGTAGCAGGATGCCCGGTGATCAAGGAGCAGAGGCGAGGCAGCAGGAGGCGAGAAACGCTCTTGGTCCGTGCACTGATGGTTTGGCCACCTCTTGGTCACCCGACTGACGGTTGCTCAAAAATAGGCCCGCGCGGTATGATAGTGCCTGCAGGTAGGCGGGCGTGGTTTTGAATGGGCCAAGTCTTGGGTGTCATGCAAGTCTGGAAGCGCGCCTGCTCCTGGTTTAAAAATTGGATGGGTGCAATTCCCGTCAAGGCATGAATTGGAACGGCCACGATATGATCGAGATTCGAAATGCTCAGGAAACAGTCACGTTCGCTTGGGAGCACTGGGATCAATCAATTGCCAGGGCCTCGGAAGGGCTGCGACAAACGAGGTGCCTGGTCGGAGCACAGGGTAGTGGCGGCTGCCGATGACGCCGTTTTCCATGCTAGTTGGTTTTGCCTGCCAGAGTACCCCCTGTGCTCGCATATGCCCAAATGAGGCAGTAGAGTAGGTAGAAGGCAGAAGGCAACTAATATCTCCATGTCCTCCCTCTCAGCTGCATAGGCACGTAAACTGCCGGTATGATTGGAGCACCATCGTCCATCAGTCCGCCCGAGAGGCACAAGTGCTCATTTATGACATGGAAATGAGCATACCCGAGAACCGGCAGTGCGACGTCTGCGTGTTAGAGTGGTACAGTCCAGCCAAGCTCCACCGAGTCGGTTCAGCTGGCAGAGATGATCAACGGGCGTCCTTGACCAACAAGTCCCAGTGCTGGTGAGTAGTGCAAGTGTCAAATGAGAGGAAGATCGAAGAAGACGCATGCCGAATGTGTCCCGTCCAGACGAGGTCGAGTTTTGTGTAGGCTGCACGAGAATTGGAGGTCGGCTGCTCCTTCCGTCCCGCTGGCAGCCCTGTGCTGGTTGCGCAACCACTCCCTCGCTAACGGACCCCGCTGTTGGCTGCGTTTGTGCACCCGCAGAAAGCCTTTTAGCGCGCGCGGAACGTTTCGCGCCCCGTCTTGTTCTTCCTCATTTAGTCCGTCGTAATCGTTCAATCAATCGCTCACTCAATCCCCTCCCCGATCCCGCTCCGCTCTCTCTCTTCTGCGCCCACCTCTCTCCAACTCTACCTACTCTCGCAAGCCAGCCCACACCCGATTTTAACCTGCGAAATATCGAACGCTTCAATCGCCGACCGATTGTCGACGCTGCCTGCCCCGCGCGCGAAGGTCAGAACGCAGTCTGGGGGGCCTGTGTCGTGTCTCGATTTCCCTTGAGCGCCCGCCTGGCTGTCAGCCTGTCGGCTTCCGTCGCTGCTGCCGCCGCCTGTCTATCTATCTGCCTGTCTGCCTGTCTCCAAGGACGTTTGTTGCGATTTGTGGGCGCCCCTTTGCGCAAACGAGATCACACCCATCCCGTCGGCAAAAGACACCGGCTGCCGGGTCATCCGTCGCTCTCCGACCACGAGCCCGTCCCCAATTGTGTTTCGACCCCACGACAGGCAACGAGCAAAAGCAAACTTGGACTTGTCGCATCGTCCCGCAGGCCGGAGCATTATCGGCTTCTCGAGCGAGCCTGCCAGTCACAAGCTCGCTCCTTATCGTGCGCGGCCTCCGCCTTCTTGTGTCCCTTGATGGTGAGTGGGCTTCAATGCCCTTTTGTGTTTGTCAGGCGCAAATCTGCCGTTCCCGCTGCTTGTATTCACTCGCCCGTCCACCGCCCATGTCATCCCTCCCAATGCCGCATCTTCCGTCTAACCGTCGCGACCAGTCTGGGAATCACTCCCAACGACCGAGGCAGTCCGCCGACGACATCGTCCGCTCGATCCTCGATGACCGCCCGCCAGCCGAGGTCAGCCCGTCAGGAGAGTTGTTTCGCGTCATAGAGCGCTTCCACGAGAACTTCGGTCGACCTCGGCGCACCGGCGATTTTATACCGGTCCCTGGGGCTGATAATCCCGACAGCCCTCACGTCTTCGATAGCGCCCCATCGCGGAATCTGCAGCGGAGGTTCTCCCGCGAGCCCTTGTCAGGCCGAGACACCGCCCGCCTGCCCGCTCCCTCGCCTCCGCTCCCGCCCTTGCGCCTTCATCTCGGCCGTCGGGGATCTAGCATGTCTTCTGGCGGTGGCGGTGGTGGCGGCGCAGCAGGAAACAGCCAGAACCGTCCTCATTACCGGTACCGCCCGAGCGAGAGATATCGATCCGCTGCTGCCAACGCCTCGGTTGCCGATCTGGACCTTAGGCTCCCGGCCGCAACCCCGCACCTGCGCGCTCTCCTGGACATGCACAATCCCAACCAACCAACCAACACTCCACCATCGCCACCCTTCATGTCCTCCTCAACCCATTCCCAAGATCAGGCCGAGGATAGCCGCCGCGTGAAGCGCCGGAAGCTTGACTCGTCGGACCGCCTCGCCTCGAGCTTCAAGGGCTTCAGGTACGGTCACTACGGTCAGGTCGAGCCGGGCCCTCTGACCATGGAGATTGTCAGCTGCGACGGCGGCATGTACACTGAGGGTTCCGGGCCCAGCCTGTACGCCGCCGAGAACATACTCAAGAACGACAACTCGGTCTACTGCACCAAGGGCAGCAGGTGCAACATTGTTCTGAAGCACCAGGGCGCCACAGTCTTCAGCCTCAAGGAACTTATCATCAAGGCTCCTGGCTCCAACTACTCGTCACCGTGAGTGCCAGCCCCCGATGGTCCGTTTGTTTTCATATTACGTTGTGGTGCTAACAAATAGAACACAGAGTTCGGGAGGGCATGGTGTTTATATCGATGAACAAGGACGAGCTGCTCACGCGCACGGCCGACTACCAGATCCAGTACGGCCGTAGTAGGCTGGCCAGCAATCAGCGGGCGCCCGTGCTCTCAGTGCGGCACTCGGAGGATGGGTCGTCGGTAACTAGGACTTCGCAGAGGCGGCACATGATGTACAGCATCCTCTTCGACCCGGAGGATACGTGCCTGGCGGCGCAGGTGCCGCCCGAGTTCACAGTAGCGCCGCCGCCGTTCAGGGTGACGACGGAGTGCAGCGACGACGAGGGCGAAGACGGAGACTCCGCCGTCGCCCATTATAGGTATGGCCGGCGACGGACGCCTAACCGGATCGGATCCCTGCCGTTCGAGAGCGACAGCGGCGACGATTGGGCCCCCCAGGTGGACGACAGCGTGAGCGACTACATACGGGCCGGCTACCCGCTGCTGCCTGGTGATGGTGGCGGCGGCGGCGGTGGCGACATGAGCCTGGAAGAGGTGGTCGAGGCGTCGCAGCTGGCGAGGCAGGAAGCGGTCCGGGCGGTCGGAGGGGCGCTGATGGCGCCGCACGCGCGTTTCTTCATCGACAAAGACAAGAGCAAGTGTACAATCCGGTTTGACCCGCCCGTGTCGGGGCGGTTCATCCTACTTAAGATGTGGAACCCGCAGCTCGAGCAAGCCTGCAACATCGACATCCAGGGGGTTATGGCCAATGGCTTCGCGGGGCCGCGATATTTCCCAGCAGTGGACTTGAGGTGAACTTGTTTAGGCAGGCTATCGCCACGGCCGCATCCAGTCATTTGCAAAATCATGTTATCGGGCAGGCGTTTTCAGGGAAAGGGCAAGCATGGGATTGGCCATGGGATCATATGTGGCCACGGAGATGCTATCGCGGCTACCATGTCGCTTTTATGTCGCTTTTTATGTATAATTGTGACGATATTGCTGGAGAGAACGGATTTGTACGAAAAAAAAATGTCGTTGGTTTTTTTTTTCTTCTTTTTATTTTTCTTCTTTGTCTTTCTTTCTGCTTGGCTTCTCGGGCTGTGTAGTGGTGGTTTCGTGGCAAGGACGGGAATGGGATTCGTTGAGCAAGTCATTATGAGCCATCGACTGATGTGGTTGGCCCTAGGCCCTGGTCCCCGGAGTGACACTGCTAGTAGCCTCAATAGGAAATCGGTCAGCAGCAATGGCGTGCGCAGCTCCCATGTCGCAAGAGTTGCAGGGCCCGAGGCTCGTATCAAGCGCAGCTGTTTTGCAGCCATACTGAGTCATCCGGGCAGCTGGGCCCAGTTCAAGGCTGTGTGCGGGCGGGCGGAGGCGTGGGAAGCTTGCTAGCACAGGAGAAAGGAGCCGGCGGATTGATATAACTGCGGGGTGCAGAAGCAGTAAAACATGCTCGAAATTTTATGTGCCATCTTTCTGCACCATCAAACAACACCCCCACCTCTCTGCTCTGCCCAGTCGGCTTCCTCCAAATCCCGTCTTCGATCAAGCACCTTTTTTCCCACCCAAAGAAAGAAGGCACAAAGAACAAGACGAAAATATCCTAGCCATGGCGGTCCGCGCGCAATTCGAGAACTCGAACGAGTTAGTGTCCCACGCCCTCTTTCTATCCCCTCGAGCTGCGGCGGCTGGGCGGCTGCCTCTGCTGCCCTTTCCCCTTTGGATTGCAGGCAGAACAGTGCTAACGCAGCCAAACGACAGGGTCGGCGTCTTTTCCACCCTCACAAACTCATACTCGCTCGTCGCGCTCGGTGCGAGCGAAAACTTCTACAGCATCTTCGAGGCCGAGCTCCAGGATGTCATCCCCATCTGCAGAACCACCATTGCCGGCATGAGGATAGTGGGGCGTTTAACAGCCGGGTAAGCCAAGCCGGGGAGGCTCCAGGCGCTGAGGGGAGTCGAAGGGGACGGAACAAGCACTCGTCTGACGTGACATGAACACAAAAACAGCAACCGCAAAGGCCTGCTCGTACCGACCAGCACGACGGACCAGGAGCTCCAGCACCTGCGCAACAGCCTGCCCGACGAGGTCAAGATCCAGCGCATCGAGGAGCGGCTGTCGGCGCTCGGCAACGTCATCGCCACCAACGACCACATCGCCCTCATCCACCCGGACCTGGAGCGCGAGACGGAGGAGATCATTGCCGACGTGCTGGGCGTCGAGGTGTTCCGCCAGACGGTCGCCGACAACGTCCTCGTGGGATCCTACATGGCCCTCTCCAACCACGGCGGCCTCGTCCACCCAAAGACCAGCATCCAGGACCAGGACGAGCTCTCGAGCCTGCTGCAGGTGCCCCTGGTCGCCGGCTCCATCAACCGCGGCAGCAACGTCGTGGGCGCCGGCATGGTCGTCAACGACTGGGTGGCCGTCACCGGGCTCGACACCACGGCCACCGAGCTGAGCGTCGTCGAGAGCGTGTTCCGCCTGGGCGAGGGGCTGGGACCGAGCAACATCAACACCAACATGAAAGACACCATGGTCGAGTCTTTTTACTGAGCTGGTGTTTTTTTTTTCTCCTCGACTCACTCCCGGTTTTTGGCAAAATAAAAAAAAGGAGACGGAGCGCTGGAGTGGAATAAGACGAGGGGGACGGACGGGCGCGTGCCGGCCGGTCCCATGGCGGTATACCAAAGAGGCTTGGAAAAGAGTGTGGCTGAGTGGCATTGCCTCTCTCTGCTTCTTGTCAAAACGGGAAGTTGATGCTGGGTACCGACCGCCTCCTGTGCCTCCCGGAGAGGAGTGCGCGCGACATGGTACAACGATACCCCTTTCTTGTTACTCTTGTTACTCAAACCGAAGAGGCTCCCATCCAAACCGCCTTGTCCAGCCGCGGCCAGGTTGGCTAAGGGTTGGGTGGGGGACCAGTCAGCGTCGAGTCGGCGCTTTGCGAGTTTTTAGCTGCTCGCGGTTTTTTTTTCTTTTGTTGCCAATACAACTTGTGTATTGCCCTGGGATACCGGTTTTCTATTCTTCATTGCGAAATGATACCTGAGTCCAAATCTTTAAAAAAAAAAAAAAAAAAAGAGAGATTTGGCTTGTCTCTCATTTCTCGAAACTGCAAGTCGCCGAGCACGAAGGCAGACGGTGGTGCCGTCCCAGTAAAGCTCCGACTGCGTAACATATTACTGCTTTTCTTTTCTTTATGGGAAGAAAAAAAAGCCAAATGGTGGGAGGTACTATCTCTATCAAAATTCTGATGTTGAAAAAACATAACAATCGCGGGGGAAAAGGAAGGCGAACAACAGGTCTTGGAAACAAAATGCCAAAAGCTCACTGCCCAGCCCCGGATGGGGGTGGGCAGCTACGAAAACCTCACTTGAGGTTTTGCTTCGGCCTACAGCGTGGACTCTACAAGCTACCTAAGCCTACAGCCTACACTACAAGCCTAAGCTACAGCATGCTAACCCCCTAGGTGCCCGCTGCCCCCAGTGGTGTCCACAGCCCAACCCAAGCCAACACCAATCGGCTACCCTGTTCCTCAGCCATTCCTAGCGCCTGTGTTGCTGTTCTAGGTGTCTATCTATCTACCTAACTACCTGCCTGCTTTGGGTGCCTAGCTACTTACCTACCTACCTAACTACCTAGCTACCTAGCTACCTAGCTACCTTAGCTATCTACTGCCTATCTACAGTGTTGGCCATCTTCTAAACATCCCCTACACTGCCGAACTACCTACCTACCCAGCTGCCTACCTACCTACCTAGCTATCTACCTAGCTACCTATCTACAATGTTGGCACCTTCTAAACATCCCCTACACCCACCCCAGACCAGGCGTTCCAGTCTCTGACCGTCCTATCTATCCAGCCCGAGACCCCTGGAGGGTGGGCGCCCACCACCCGCCCACCCAACGGGCACCCACCCCCCTTCTCATCCTCCCGCCTGCCACATCCTTTGCGTGTCGAAGACAAACGGGCCGTCGACGCGGGGACTCGAACCGTCGACCTCGTGGGAACAAGGTTTCGTCGTGCTCGTTTAAGGTTGGGAGCGTCCGGCGTTCGGCGTGCGTAACCTCGTGCGAAACCGGCCGATCGGTGGAGGCCCTAGGACCGGACTCGTTGATAAAGCCTAAGCATCTCTGGGGGAAAACAGGCGGGTTGCTGGGCGCTGAGAGGGTGGCGCTGAAGCGGCGGGACATCGTGGACGGGCGGTGCCGGAGCGCCACGCTGCTGTTTGGCTGGTTGGTGGAAAGGCTATTGGCGCTTGGGGCAGGAGTGAGACCGTGGTCGAGAAGGCTACGGCTAGGCTAGATCATAGCATGGGGGCCGGGGGAAAGAAGTGACGGAAGGCGAGAGGATGTCGCGCCACGCCCGGTCGACGACGTCTGTCTCGGGGGCAAAAAGGAAGGATGGCGACAGAGAAAATGGCTAGAGCCGACACAACGGGAGCGAAGCTCATACTGCATAGATGGAACGTGAAAAAGGCTGTGATTATACTAGATGGCGGGCATGTATCTCCGTATGTCGAGTCCAGGACAGGCAAAAAGACTGGTGGCAAAGTTGCAAAAGTTGATTGCCTGCCTCGTGCTCGGGGGCACGACAAATATCCTCCATGAATGCGTCCATTTATATGCAATGAGTGTCCTGTTATGTCCTTTACGCCGATGGTAAAGCAAGAGAGAGAGAGAGAGAAAGTGCAGAACAAACAAAGTATTGAAGAAGAGATAACAAAGTAGTGGAAAAACAAGAGCCCTTTTTTTTGTTTTCGGCGCCGTCGATGCCAATAAAAAAACACAACCAAGAATTGATGCCAATGCTTCAGGGACGAACAATGATGACCAGTGTGACGCATGTCCAAAATGGTGCAAGATGATATGATGAGCGCCGTCGCTTTTGATGGTGACAGAAGGTGAAGGAAGATGGGGAAAAAAGCCTCCGGTCGGGGATAAACGTGACGGTAAGGAGGTGAAACAGCACCCGCGCGCGGCAAATAACCAGGAATCCCTTGGTTATCCTTGATAAACAGGACTGAAGAGTGTTGGCCAAGTGAGTGTCCAGAGACGGGCGGTAGTAGAAAAGCAGGGCGTACAAAATACAGATGCCGTGCAACGCAGCCGAGTGACATCAACAGGGATATATGAAAACACATGGGGTATCATCATTCCCGAGCGTTCCTTCGTTAGTGGGGAAATGGAGAGATCAACCGAAGCATCTGATGCCGATCCCATACATGGCGTCGGCTTAGACAAGGTGGGGACCAGGAGATGGCCCAGTATCCAGACAAGAGGGAATTCTCACCCCATACTGGCGCTTACTCCTTGGGCGCCGGCGGCGGGTTCGAGCCCTTGGGCTTCTTGATGTTGTTATATGTCCAGCCGCGGATCGTGGTAGGTCCGTGGCGTGGCGGCGGCTCGGTCGGCTCGTAGTCCTTGATGGTCTCGTAATCGAACTGCACCGTCCTCAACTCGGGACCGTTGCTGCCCATGCCGCGGCGGTGAGGCGGTGTCGGTGCCGGCTCCAGTTTTCGATACTTGTTGTTATTGTTGTTGTTATTGTTACCATTGGGGTTCATGATACTGCCGTTGGCGTTGGCGCCGTTGCAGTTTGCACCAAGGTGGTTGCCTCCGGGTGGCGCTGGCGCGATGCTCATTATATTGCCGTTGCTGTTAGACCGGCTGGCCTGCCGCGGCGGGGGAGCCGACGCCATGTCCATCTGCATCATCACGGACTGCTGCTGCTGGCCATGCGGCGAGAACTGGACGGGTGAAGGGTACGGCGGTGACATTTGGTAGTGGCCCTGGGGCACAGGGGGTCCATACTGGTGCGCGTATGGTGACTGATGCTGCATTGGCGGCGGCGGCGGCGGCGGCGGCGGCGGGTGCATGCCCGGTGGCGCCATAAACGGAGGTCCGCCGTGCGGCAGTGGTGGTGGTGGCGGCTGCTGCTGTTGTTGCTGGGACTCTTCGGTTCCCATCGCGCGAAGAAAACTTTGGACAAAAGGAGGAGCCGGCTTATTTGGGATGGCCATCGGCTCGTGCACCGAATCCACGTGGCCAGGATAAGGCTGCCGAATGGGAGGCGGAACTGGAGGCAGAGGATATGAGGATGTACCGCCGCCGTTGGGGTGCATCATGTTCGGAGGAGGGGGAGCCTGGGACGGTCCGGTCGGCTCTGTCGCTTCTTGGGCGTCCATCAGCTGGTGCGAGAATGGGCCACCACTGCCGGTGCGCAACATGGGCAGGCCAGGAGTGCCGGTGCGGGAACCGAAAGCAGACGTGCTGTAGGGACCCCTGTAGGGAGGCGTTTCGCTCCGCGGATGGGCATAGGATGGAGCAGGGGAGTACATGTCGTGGTACTGAGCCGAGGGAGGCTCTCCCTGATAATAACTCGGAGTCAACGGAGCGGCACTGGGAGCCGTACCATAATTTGAGGATGGGTTCAAGGCGGTGTGGAGGAAGTGGCTGTTGCCGTTCTGCTGTTGAGAATACCCGTCGGGTCCCTGTGGCTGCTGCTCGGGTTGGGCCTCGCCGAATAGACGGGGATCCAGGGCAGGATCGATGTAGTACCCGTCAGCGGTGGCGGGGCGGCGGTGGTAGGCCTCCTCCTGAGGAGGCATGGGACCATGCATCGCCATGGCATGGGGCGGTTCCGGGGCCGGGTTAGATGGGATAGAGTGACCATAGTAGCCGTCCGGTGCGGCGTGTTGTTGGAGAACCGATGGAGGAGTAGGGCCAGAAGGCATATGCGGGTACATGGGTCCTTGCTGCTGCTGTTGCTGCTGCTGCTCAGGCATGTGGGGCGGCTCCGTGTCCATACGCGGGGCAGCGAAACCTCCCTCCGGAGCTGGGTGCTCGACGGGCTCGGCCGGCTCAACGGCGATGGGCCCGATGTGGCGCGGTGCTTCGGACGCGACGTCAGCCATGATGTAGAGCATGGTGAAGTCATCAGGGTTGGGCGTTGGAACTTTTGTGACGGGCGCCGGCTCTGGCGAGCTGAGAACGTCACGGACGGGATCGAAACGCGCGCGTCTCGACTGGGCAGCAGCAGCAACCTTGGTCTCCTCCTCGCTTGCATTGTTGACGGCGTCGAGGAGCGCGGCCAAGGCAACCTCATGGGACGTTGTGTCTTCTGCCTCTGGCTCCTCCGCATCATCTCCATGGGCCTGCTCTCCGTCGTGGAGATCAGCGCCCGATGCAGGAGCGGCCTGCTCTGGCTGTGGTGTTGGGGACCTGGAAGCACACAGATAACCTGGAGACGGCAAGGGGTAATCACGACCTTTCAGCATGGCGTTACGATGGGCCTCCTTGTCGACAGCCGTCGCGCTGAGATCACGGTGAGCGATTGCCTCGCGGTCACGGAAGATGGCGAGGACTCTCGCGAGAGAAGACTTGAGCACCTGGTCCTCATTGTAAGCATCGAGCCTGCTTCGAGCGATGGTCCTGGATGCGTGGAGAGTCTCCCCGGTTGGGCCGATGAAGACGGTGGGCCGGTCTCCTGACACCCTGGGCAGCGGGGGTTCTGCCTCGTTCCGGGACGTCTTGAGGAAGAGCCCGTACTTGGGGTGCAGGCCGTGCTTCTCGATCAGCTCGTCGCTCAGATCGCCATCCACATAGTTGCCGATGTCGACGCTGCTGATCATGCGGTCGACAAAGAAGGCAAACGAGTTGGGCTGGTTGAAGAACTGCGGCAGCCTCGTTGACTTGTAGCGGGTCCGGTCGTTGAAAGAGTCGCGGAAGCCTATTTCGTGGTCTTCGTACTCGAACAGACACGGCAGCATGAGCCGGTTGTAGTTCTCCGTCGTGACGGGCCGTCTCCTGCTGATCAGCCGAACACCGTACTCGTCCGGGTCGGACGCTGCCGCAGGGAGGTACGCCCGATCGCCGTCGGCGGATACCTTGAGGGACACCTCCGGGGATGGGGACGGAAGCTTGGAGCCCACAGGGCTTGGCGGGCGGCTCGGCGTCTCGTCGTCGTCGGCAGTATTGGCAGAGAGCAGACCTCCGATATGGCGAGGAATGTACGAGGGCCGGGGTTCCGTGCCCAAGGCGCTGGCCGGGCGCTTCGGCGGACCCTGCCCGGTGAGCTCGGCCTCGGCCTTTCGTTTTGTGGGAGAGGGTTGGGCCGAGTGCAGCGACGCCAGTTGTTCCTTGCGAGCCTCCTCAATGCGTACCACGTGAGGGGCTTGGATTGTCTTGGCGCATGGCACCTCGACGCCGTTCATCATTTCCACATGTGCCTTTTGCCAGTCGAGTCGCTCCTGGGAGACTTTGTGGAAGTTGTAGGCATCCTCCTCCAGCTAGACACAGGGCGGGTGAGCGGAGGAAGAAGAAAAAAAAGACGAGGCTGAATGGAAGCGGCGGGAGGTTGCGGTGAGCCCATGGACTTACATCGACAGGGAGCCTGTAATTCCTCATGTGCTCGAGGATGTCGAGGCGACGCAGCTGGGCGTCGTAAAACTCCTCGGTGGCCTCGTCAAATTTCCTCTGCAAGACGCAAGGAAGCGCCGGGTTAGCCGACGTGCTCCTGGCAATTGATATGTGACAGGGATGCCAGACGAGGGAGGGGGCGGGAAAAAAAAAAGCAAGCAGGGCGGATCAGACGGAAGAAAGCGAGAAAGCAGACGTGCCTGATAGTCCAGCTCAGTGAACATGCATTGGATCTCGTATGTCCTCTTTGCCTGGGCAGCATCGGCCTCGTACCGACGGCTAACCAGGCCGAGAGCGTCCTTTGAGCGGGTATCAAGAAACTTGCGGATCTGCTTGAAGGCGGCGACCTCTGTGTGGGCGTTGAATTGGTCCCGCAGCAGGTCGACGTTGCGCTCGGCGAGCTCCTCCAGAGCGGGCCTGACGGCATTGGAGACGGCAGCGAAGGCATTCCTCAGCTCCTTGACCCTCTCCTCGACAGCCTGAGTGCGGTAGGAGCTGTCGGAAGGCTTGAGGCTCTGCTGGGCGTTGGCAGCCGCCGCCTTGCGGGCCGCGGCAGCCCTGCCGGCGGCAGCTCGACCGTAGCCTCCCCGACCCCGGCCGCGGCCTCTGCCTTTGGCCGGGCTGCCGGTGTGGTGACCATTGGTGTCGCTCATTATGCCATTCGGAGGGTGCGACGGGAGAGGTAAGCGAGAAGAGGAGAGATGATATGTGAGACGAGGGTGGCACGCAGGCGGGTGTCGTTCAGCGGCGGGAAAGAATACACAAGGCACAGAGTGTACAGCTGCAGGTATCAAATGGGTACGTGATGCGGAATGCAGCGCGAGATGTTTGCGCTGGGGGCCGGTATTGGTGGTTTGTAGAATGGCGTGGGAAAAAGGTATTGACGGTTGGGTGACGGGGAGAAATGGGCTGGGGTTTGTGTGGGCTGGGCGGACGAAGGCGAGTGAGTGAGTGGACAGCGGGCAAAAGGGACAAGAATAGCGGACGTGTAGCTTTTCCCAGCCGACGACCAGGCAGAGAAACAGAGTGACGAGGGCACGGGTCCGCAGCGGCTTATTGCCGCTGGTGGTGCTGCTGCTTCTTCTTCTGCCACTGCCGGTGTGCTCAAAAAGCGAGGACAGGGTGAAGGACGGGCGAGGCGGGCGACAGCCAGGCGTGGAAAAAGCCAACTCCTGGCCTGCTTCCGCTTCCGACAACAAGACTTTGCAGCCTCGGGCGCCAGGTCCGCACGACGACGAAACGGCGGGCCCCGCAAGAAAGAAACAGAAAAAGAAAAAAAAGAGACAGGAAAAAGACTCAGCAGGCGCCAGAGGCAGTCGACAGCAAATGGCCGGCCGGGACAGCGTCGTCGGCGTCGGTGGTGATGCGACAGGGCAATGGAGAGCGGTCGTCCTGATTTTCATGCATCAATAACACCAGCGCCGCAGCGAAGCGATTGACCCCCAGCACGCACCGCACGCATCCATCGGCTGCGCCAAAGCGTGTACCCAGGTACCTTGTGGCCCTCGCCCCAAAAAGGGTCTGGACGCCTGCTCGGCTGCCGGATTTTCTGTCGTGCCAGCCAATCAGCGGCCCGCTCTTCCTACTCGAGGCGCTGATTGGGCCGCTCCGGACCCCCAGAGGTACCTGGTACCTACTTGGACCCTCAGCTGATGGCCCCCTGCACAGGCGAGCGCTCCTCCGAATGCATTTCTCTGCCGCCAGCCCCGGAAACGTTTGGCAACGCGCGCGCGTTTGCTTGAGCCAGGAATCGATGGTGATATCTGTATTTCTGTATTTGCGCGTATACCTACGTGTGGTTCTCCAACACAAAAAAANAAAAAAAAAAAAAAAAAAAAAAAAAAAAAAAAAAAGACAGCCATGCGACCAATGCGCGTAAGATGAGGCATGGGGCCGGACAGTCACTCCTAATCTGAGTCCAGCATCGCATCCAAAGAAAAAGCCACGAGGCCCCCATGACCTGGACACGACCATGACCGATTCCAAGTCATAACCTGTGACACCCCCAACTCGAAGCAGCAACAGGTGGCACACGCTGGCTTTTCGCGGGTGATAACGTTTGCTCGGCGGATCCCTATGGCAAACAATAAGCTTCGAACCCAAGGGCATTTCAGAAAAAGGCACAAACTTTTCTCCCAGCGTTGGTCATTCCGCAGCCGGTAGAGGGAAGGCTACGGGTCATGTTTTGTCACGTGTGCTACAGGCCTGGCAAAAAGGGGGCGGAACGCATGGCTGCCAGTTTCTATAATTGCTCACCCGTGTAAATACCAGATAGACGCCAACACACCGGCAGTGCATCCTGAAAGGCATTGTTCTTTCGTCAGCTTACCTCCTGCGTATTGTTCCGGGGCGCCGGACTCAGGGATTTTTTATTTGCTTTTGGCCCTGGCCCAGCGACAAGCATTGTTTCTCACAAGGCAGTGAGTGCCAGATCTTTGGACGCATAAACAACGCAATGTATCCCCTTCCTTCAGACAGCTATTTAGCTATTTACAATCCACCGAATAGGCGCTTGGGCAAAGAAAAGGGGACGGACGGAAACACAAGATGATGTTGCCGGTGCGATCGGCGGCTGACGGAGGCTGTCGGGGGCCGCGTCTGTGGTGGAGCCAGCTGGAAGTGTTCGCGCCATGTCCACGAGTAGGTCCTGGATACATGCATGCCCTGCCACCAGCCACCCTGTCCGCCGGGCCCAATCATGAACGGCCAAATTTGAAGCTTTGATCTGGCCTCGCCCAGCAACGAATCCCACGACAGAACGCGATGGGCGGGACAGACGCCTGCCAATAGATGATGACTGGTAAGAGGAGCATCGGAAGAAGAAAAAAAAAGTCACCGCTTGATGCAACATTGGTCGCAAGAAAACAGCTGCGAGAATTAGGAGCTGTCTCCCGATCCTTAGGGGAGGTTGTTTGCGTCCAGGGGTTCCACCTGTGGAACCAAGGCCCGATCCACCCGATTTGGCCAGGGCCCCGAGTTTTCGGGAGCGCCAATTGCAACCAGCCAATCACTGCAACCGTCAGGCGCGTGCTGCGAGACGACTTTTGATACTGCCCTGCTTCAACTGACAGCCTCGTCTGAGTTCGAGTCCCTGGTATCTCACGGTGCTTGATGCGAATATCGGTTTTCTTTCGTGCTTTGAGCGTATATGTGAGAAGAGCACCAAGGATTGGAGAAGAAAGTCAAAACGAAGAAAATCACACCAACGTGCCTGGCCAGTATCCGTGGTAGAAGGCACGCGACCATGTCGAACAAGAGGCGGAAGGTCCAGCAACACGGCGCAAGGCCCAAGGGCCAGCACAAGGGACCTGGTGCGGCGGGGATCAAACAGAAGGCCCCCCAGCCGGGCAAGAACCGCACGAGACCTGGCCGGGCCACAGCATCAAAAACAACATCGTCAGCGTCTACCAAGCCCAAGAAGCAGCAACAGAACCAGCGGCCCATCATACCGTTTTCACCCTCGGACTCCATCCTTCTAGTGGGCGAGGGCGACCTCAGCTTCGCGAGGTCTCTGGTCGAGCACCACGGCTGCGTAGACGTGGCGGCCACCGTGCTGGAGAAGGACCTCGACGAGCTGGTGGCCAAGTACCCGCACGCGGCCGACAACGTCAAGGCCATCGAGTCGTCTTCATCGCCGGCAGCCGGCAGCGGCGACGGAGAGGGCGGCACCGGCACCGGCACCGGCACTAAAAGCACGAAAAGCAACAGGGTTCTCTTCGGCGTGGACGCACGCAAGATGGCTCCGCTGCCGGGCGACAAGCAGCGCAACAAGCAGAGCGCCGGAGGCGGCAGCGGCGGCAGCACCAAGACCAGCACCCGCAGAGACCGCATCATCTTCAACTTCCCCCACGTCGGCGGCAAGAGCACCGACGTCAACCGCCAGGTGCGCTACAACCAGGAGCTGCTCGTCGACTTCTTCAAGTCCGCCTCGGACCCGCGCTGCCTGGCGCCCGGCGGCTCCATCGTCGTGACCCTGTTCGAGGCCGAGCCCTACACGCTCTGGAACGTCCGGGACCTGGCCCGCCACTCGGGCCTGCAGGTCGAGCGCAGCTTTGCTTTTCAGGCCGACGCGTACCCGGGCTACCACCACGCGCGCACCCTCGGCGTCGTCCGGTCCGGCGGCGGCACCGGCGGCGTCAGCACCGCCGCCTGGAGAGGCGAGGACAGGGCCGCGCGGAGCTACGTCTTTTACCGCAAGGGGGAGGTGCCGCCGCCGCCTGCGTCCAGGGGCGGGAAGAAGAGGAAGCGGGGTGGGGATGGCGATGGTGACGGCGATGAAGACGATGAGGACGAGGGCGGAGGTGGCGGTGGCGGCGAGCAAGAGGATGATACCTCAAACAGCGGCAGCGACGATGACGACGACGGCGGTGGTGATGATCCATCCGACGACTAGACGGGATCTTCCGGGTCTCGGCGAGCAATCGCGCCGACACAGCCACCGCCTTCAGCCGGCGGCATCAGCCATATACGTGCTATAGTCGGACCTATGGTGACGTCCAAAGACACATCCGCAGCCACCGCAAGACCAGCAGCAGCGAGCATTCAAGTCAGGGAGCTGCCCAAGGAGTCAACAGGGAGCAGCTCTAGCCGCAAGGCCTATTTGGGATTCAAAAGAGAGATGCTGGAAGCCGACCCACGGCACGCTCTCCGTCACTCTCTATTGCAGGTCACGCCGGCATTCTTGCATGCTGTGAGGGTGGCAAGGTTCTCGCCCAGCGTTGTTTATAAGTGCTGATCGGCGAGAAACCTACCGCTGATGTTGTGGTATGTGAACTACTGTGGCTATTCGATATTCTCGCCGGATTCGGCGTGCCCCAGGCGTAGCGAGAGCGAGATCCAACACAGCCATCTTTGCCCTGCGGCCCCTGATGATAGCTTCGTCGTGTTGAAAGTTACAATGCAGCTGCAACCAACACCGGAGAGCATAATCCGATTAGGATATACACACCCCTTCCGACTTTCATAAGCCATGGGAGCAACTGCGAATCTAGATACAGATGGCATAAAAATCGTACTTCCAGCACGACAGCTGTTATATAAAGCCGGGTGAAAGGTCCCTTCGACCTACTTGCGGACCCGCATCGTGTGTCCCGATTAAGATAATAAAAAAAAAAAAAAAAAAAAGACACAGCAGGTAAGAAAGCTGTAGTCTGGGCTCGTGAAAAAAAAGTTCTTTCGAAAAATCTACCGTTTTGCTCAGATATGGTCGATCGAAATCGTCAGATCGTGCACTGTCAAAGGGAACGATAGCAGTATGATTCCCGGTTTGCAGTCTAGGCTTTTTTTCTAGGCGACGTGTCAGGTTGCTGTCTGTTCTTTCACAGAGCCAAGCGCCCAGGAGGCCGGAATGAGGGCTTTCTGCGTAGCGTCCACTCACCGTGCAGTGAACCACACATCCCAACGGCGAAAATGCGCATCGAGTTCGTTCGGCAGTTCGTCTCCCCACACTGTCGTTGGAGCTTTCCCCTTTGCTTACACTCTTCTCAGCCAGTCTGCCCGATGGATATTCTGGCTACCATTCCAGTAAACACCGCGAGAAGGCGCGCCAGCCGCGGCTTTTGCATATGCCGAGCAACCGGCTGGATCCCCTTACTAGTTCCGAAGGCAAAAGGAACAAATCTCACACTCCCCCACTCAGCCTGGCCTGTTTTTTTTCAGGCAAACACATCGAGCCCCGTGCCCAGTCTACCTACTGTACACGCCTGTTCCCTACCTACTCTTTCCTCACCGCCGCTCCTCCGATGTGGGCTCAAGGGGATCCAAAAAAAAAGACACGAAACAGGGAATGTATGCCAGGGCAGGGCCCCGGTGAGAACAAGGGAGGAGGAGTCAGTGAGGGGAGGGTTCATCTGTATGTAGGTATGTATGTATGCATGTGTGTATGTGTAGGGCCCTGCTGGCAACGGCGGTCCATGTACATCTCGCAGCGGAGTCGGCGGTCCCGGAACAAGGCCGGCCCCATTTCCCAGGGGTGGAAACGGCCAAAACACCAGACCTGTTGGTGATTGGCGTGGACCTCCCAGGAACGAGGCGTGCCCGTCGGAGGCTGCGCACACTCCCAGGGCTGGGAGAGCGCCATCCGTGCTTAGCACCGGCTTGCACGTTGGCAAGAGAAAAGCAGGGGATGCCGGCGATGGGGCTTTGCTACGGTGTGCGAGGGTCGGTAATAGTATGATAGGTCGGCAGATACAGGTACCTGCCTACCTGCCTGGACAGCCATAGGGTCTGGGCAGGTAAGCAGTCCGTGCCTCCCACGCCCACCCTCGCTAGTCCGAAAAGCCTCCTACTTACATCCGTCTCTCTGTCTTTCTCTCCCTCACTCTCACACACACATCCACCTTCACCGGGGGGAAAAAAAAGACCAGCAACCGGCCCCGGGACGCGCCGCCATGGAGCATTCGGAAGAGTCGGAATAGCGCCAGCGCAGACCATCCCGGGGCAAAGCCGCGCACCGCCGTTTTGTGTAGGATCGGTGCGATATCTTGTGTGTGTGTGTGTGTGTATGTATGTATGTGCGTGTGTATGAAGAAAACTGCGGGGGTTGAGGGATCCATATTGGCCAAAGGGAAGATCACTCCGCTAC
>PYSR01000108.1:0-116705 GCA_003049425.1 Magnaporthiopsis incrustans | reverse complement strand
CACACACACACACACACACACACACACACGCACCCACGCACCCACCCACACCCACACCCTTCGGTCCCATGCCGGATCTGTGTGGAACACGCCGGCACCCCTCTCTCCAGGGGGTGGGTGGTCAGCGGAAGAGGGCCACACCACAAAATGAATCTCGGAGGTCACTGGCTGACGTGTCACACCAACTACCCCAGTCGTGTTCCGAACCGAGAAAGACAGGTCGGAGCCGCTGGACGAGGAGCTGTGGCGCGACCTGCCCGTGTGCTCGATGCCGCCGGTGCGCTGGCCCAAAGTGAACATCAACGCCGGCTGGCTGCAGTACTCGTTCGGGAGCGAGCGGGGCATGATGCGCGACAAGATCATGAACGCCCTCGCCATCTGCCTGGCCAACGGCATCGCCAACGTGGTCGTGGGCGACTTCGGCCTGGGCAACGGCTACCGCAACCCGCCCTACGAGGTGGCCGCCATGTGGAACGAGGTCGTCAACGGCGAGCCCTTCATCAGGGGCCGCATCCACAACATCGCCTTCATCTTCGAGGACGGCTGCCAGAGCACCCAGCGCCTCATCCTCGACGACCTGGCCAAGAAGGAGCGCCGCGCCGGCACCGGCCTTCCCCCTCTGCTGGTCGCCGCCCTTGCCGAGGAGCCCATCTCGGACTTTGAGCTGTTCCGCCAGTACTTTATGCCAGTAGGATTTTTTTTTCTTTCTTGATTTTTGCCCGACCTTCTTCTCGACTGTAGCCGAGCTAACTCGATTCTGTGTACCTCGGCAAAAAGTCCCAGTAACCTAGTTTTGTCGGGACGTGCGAACAAGCCCGAGATTTTCCGATGTGGTGAGAAAAATAAAAGAAAAAGAAAAAGAGGGAGGGGAAAAAAAAGAGCCCTGCTTATCAACATCAACCTAGGTGCCAAACAAGCACCAAGACTGGTTAGCCTCTCACGAGCAACAAGGGTGGCAGTTCCAGTTTGTGGGTGGTGTGTTTTGCTCGTTCCGTTCCTTTTACCACCTCCACTCCTTTCCTTTTCCTCTTCCTGCGTCTTCCGTCTCGTTACAGCCACACCCACGCGCTTTCCCTGTTGAGCATGTGTGTACCTAGAACAGATTCGACCGTTCTATGACTGCCTGCCCGCCTACCTACCTATCGAGGTGCTGCGGCCGTTCCCCGCTTTTATCCCCTGGGGTTACATACTGTATGTAGACAGCCTTGTTCCGCGGGCTGTTTGTTACGATCTCCCCCCAGGGTTGCTTTTTCTGTTTGTCATGGAATTAACTGGTGGGCCCGGCGGAGTTTCTTTTCTTTTTACACGCCCTTCTTGGTCGATGGCAATGTGAGTGTGTGTTGTCCCCAGCCCAACGGGGTAGTGGTGGCTGGCTTGCGAGGTTCGAGGCTCCACGGAATTTTGTGTCGTGGCGAGGTCGCACCGCGGCTTCTGATTTTATGCTTCTAATATGTCTGGCGTGGGGAGCACAACGCGAGGAACCAACATGTGGTCTCTCGCGCTGACTCTTTCTTGTTTTTCTCACGGGGTTTCTTTTCTTTTCCTCTTCCTGTCATTTCCGTCTCTTCCTTCTCGTTCGAAGTTGGGCGGATATCCTTGTCATTCTCTCGTTTTACGTCTTCGATATCAAATACATATGTCGCTCGTTGCTATTACCAGCCTTGATCCTTTCATAGTGTCATTTTTACTGAATGCTGTTGGAATGTGCCTTCAACCTGCAGACCCAGTTCGATATCGACACCCAGCGTAGCGCCCGTGCCTTTGGCCTCCCTAGGAAGTTCCATGCAGCCCTTCGGCTGAAACAATCCGAATGGGGATATCTCAGGAGGTTAAGCCATGCCTGAGTGCTCTTGGCTAAAATCGCTGATCATCCACCCGGCAGCCAGCGCGGTCAGTCTCGCGGTACGTAGAGATATCGGTAAAAGTTCCTCAAAAAGCCATGTACATTAAAGAGCTCGCATATAAGCTGCGCGGTTATCTGTAGATCAGTACCTCGAGGTCACAATAACACACGGTGTGGACTCACCCATGGGTATCCTCACGGCACTAGTTGGTAGGGCTTCTCGGCACTCGAGAGCGTAGCAGCCGACGGCTGAGCCTAAACTGGACGGAAGAAACACCCGACAAGTCCCTTGGGAGATGGACCCGACGTCCCACAGAGCCACAGCGAGTCCGCCGTATCTGCGGACGATCTCAGATGTCACATCTCGGGGTCCAAGTGCCCGAGCCCTTCTCCACTGTTGGGACCAACTCTACTGAATCTAGTGAGCCAGGCATATGCCAAGACGCGGGCTGCTGGCCAGAACAAGCCTATGGAGCGGGGGGATGACAGGTAGCCGCTAGGCGGATAGAGTCCTGCGGGGTGGTTGAACCGAGCGAGGTGGGTGCGCTGGCAAAGCCGGATGGAGCAACCACTCTAAACAGAGGGCGTGGCAACGCAGTTGTCCAATAATTATGCAAGGCCAGGCCGGCCGAGGGGCGACGTGGGATCTGGATCGCCCTGTTCCCACTCGGTGTCAGGCAGGCCCAGTTTGACGGGCAGATGTGGGAGCACCGCATCGACCGGATCGATCCCGCGGACCAACAGCTCGGAAAGTTCGGGGTTGGGAACTGGGACGTGTTGCATCCGGTCTTCCTTGGCTCCATACGGCTTGCAGAATCAAGCTGGCTAAGTACTGTAGCTTGGACAGCCGACCAAGCCGCGGTCAGAAACGGTCTGAGTGGTCCGGGCTCGACGGCCCCTGGTCGAGGTGCAACACCATCACTAATTACACGTATGTGAGGGCTTTCAGCCAGCTCGCCATCACATACGTACCTATGTACAGTACATATGGTGAGGGGTGTGGGTGGGGGCTTTCTGTTGACTAGGACCTTTGTGATTTGCGTTCGTCGGCCGGCAGAGTGTGCCGGCGTCGCACTGACACCCGAACTGATTGTGACTAGAGGCCCCGTGGGGGTGGCAGTGAGAATTAGCTAATAGTGACTTGTCGTGACCTTTATCACCCCTAAACCGTGACAATCCGCACACCCACCCACGTCACCGTGACGATCGTGAACAATCCAGCTGAAAAGAGTGGGAAAAGCGAAGAGTTGGCATTGATGGCTGGCACGCTGCTAGTCGGCGGGCAAGGTCTGAGGAGGCGCATCCCTGCTCATAGCCTGTAATAATATTTTCATCTCACCGCCGTGAACAGGCAGCTTGCCCAAAAAAAGAGGGCAGTTCTCAGCCAAGTTTTACGGGCTGAATTAGGTAGTGGATCCGTAAACATCTCTGGCTGGAGGGAGCTGCCATCCCTTTTTTTTCTTTTTCTTTTATTTTTTTTTGGGCAAGGTGACAGGATTGGGAGAGGCTGTGAAGTCTGAGCTTTGCTTTTGTTTTTCTCGTACGATTAAAGCAAAAAGCTGCGGGAACTTGGACGAATGCGGCAACCGGTGAGCGATGCAGATCAATCTATTGTGGCTCCATGTCGTGGGCGGTTAGGGAGGATGGAGCCTTGCCCCGACCACCGCTGCCGGCCACCCACAACTCAGCCGGGATCCATGATCTCCAGACTGGACGGGCAGCAAAGTGGGCTGCTGCCGTTGCTGCTGTGACTGATGCCCAAAAGCGCACCTCACTGGACGAGTGGGCGTGGTGGCACAGGCGATGCGGTCAACCGCATAAATACGTCCTCTTGGCCTGCATCCTCCCACTGCCGGTCGACGAAAAAGGAAGAAGTTACGTACGAGTTGCGCCCGGGGGCGTCTTGGGAGGGCTGGGGGCGTCAACAAAAACACCTCGACCTTCCTTTTTGATTACCTACGGCAGACGAGTACACAGCTGCACCCAAGCAGCCCCCAAGACGGGCCTGGACGGGGACTTTCTTCTCAAAGGGACACTTTTTCTGCCTGGGATCATCGCTCTGGGCCGTATCCCTGTCACGCCCCGCTCAGAACACCGGCCGTCGTCGACGAAGTTCTGTGTGACCCGCCTGTTCGTGACGCTGTTCGGGCCGGTGGTCCCTTGCTTGGAGTCTATTTACTGGATCCCTTGATCCCTTTCGGCCAAGAAGAAAGTGCAACAGGAGGAAGGGAGAGAGAGGTGGTGATGGCAAATCCAGGAAAGGGAGAGAAAAAAAAAATTGGAGCAGTGGAAGTAGCGTTGAGTTGAAAGGGAGCAGGATGAAATTTTGCCACGACGGCAGATTTAGGGGGGTATTTTGGCTGCGTGAAGCGCCTCACTCATTCAAGTCCACTCGGGCAAAAAACAAATTTTGAAAAAAAAATCTGCTTTGACTCGCCAGCTGAACCCGCCCGGCTAGAGCCAAAGGAGGAAGCCATGGGACGGCCTCTGCTCCTTATCACACCCAAGAGGAGGCCGGGCAGCCAATGGCGATGGGGCATGCTCACCGGTTTCCCTGCATGGTCAGACTCAGACACACATAAAACCTGCTCTTAGGCCAGCTCAGCATAGGCGTGGCCAGGCCAACAGAGGATGAGAAGGGATGTGTGTGCGTGTCTGTCGATCTCCCCTCCCTCTCTTTCCTGAGCCTGTCACCAAAAAAAATGGCAGCCCCAGCCTTTGTTGTTACTCAGCTGGGACTGCCGTCTTTTTTGTGGGCGGGTGCCTGTTTCACTGACCCTCCGTCGCCGTGTCAGTTTGCCCGGCATGGATTACTGCCAGTCCGTTCTAGTGATTGTGTCCTCTACGTCTTCTCCAAGAACGGTCGGTCGCATGTCGGTCCCTTCGGACACTCGGCGGCGTTGAATTGATATTTGCTGGCCCTAACACACGGATGGTGGCTGGAGTGGACTGACCCAGGCAGCCCATGCCCGCCCAGAACGAAGCAGGTCTCGTTCCCCATTCACGGCGGAGGGTGTGGTGGTGTTGAGAGGAATTTCAGGGGGTGCACGTGACATCAATCATCAGGATTCGCGTGACATAAACCTTACATAATTTTTGGTTCTCTCATTGCAAAAACCGTCGTGGCTTAACGCCAGAGACGTGAGAGAAAAGAAAGACGAGGAAGAAGAAGGCCGCTATCACAAATACCATATTTTCCCACCCTAACCGAGCAAAGAAAAAAAAGACAGAGATACGGCGGTAAGATTTTGTTGATTCTTTCGATTTTCGATTCCAAGCATAGACATGCACCTCCTCGACGCCCCCAAAAGCTCCAGAACTGACGCCAACAAAAGCGCACGATCGTGATATGCGCGTCTATTGACATTGCGAATCGTGGGGTGGGATGTATAGTCTCGGCCGCTTGCGCAAACTGCCCTCCTCAATCCCGACCCGTCGAGCCGTCCGTCCCGCGAGCTAGAAGGCCACCGACCACCTTTGCTTCGACGACGATCCTTCCTGCCCCTACCAGTATGCAGGACGCATGCCTGCAAAGTTCGAAAGCGCCGAGTCGTTCCCGTGGTCTTCCCTCTTTCTCTGGCCGGTCAACTAGATACGCGACAGAGAAGTCAGCTTGTGATGAGAAACATTGAAGGAAAAAAGAAAGAAAAGAAAAAAAAGAAGAAAAAAAGAGGCCCAGTGGAACATACCTCAAGTTGAACGCCCTTGTGGATGTGCACGAGCCAGTCTACGTAGCTGGATGCCTCGTTGTTGCGGTCCTCAACGAGCATGCGCGCAAACTCGTACTCGGCCCCGTCGATCGACTGCCGCGCCAGCTGCACCGACAGGCCCTTGGACCCGCGCAGCGTCCGGAGGAACTCGATGATGTTGCGCACCTGGGCGTTGAGGTGCGTCTCCAGCACCGGGATCGTAGATGTGTAGGCGTCCAGCGCCTTGAGCTGCACTCCATCTTCGCCGTCCGCGCCGCCTCCGAATAGGTCTGCGATCAGGTTTGGCGACGTCTGGGCGTGGAACCAAATCAGGCACTGTTGGCCATTGTCAACAATGTACACGCCGCCCGGCTCGACCCGGCTGAAGGATGTCCGCAGCGCGGGCGGCATCCTCAGGTGGCCCGTCTGCGGATCCGGGAACCCTTCTTCGGGTTGTAGGTTGTGGATCGGGATCATGCGCGGGTACAAGTAGAGGCTCAGCTCCAGGCAGCCCATGGACCGGATCATGCGCATCTCGTGAACCCTCCTGTCCGACGTCTCGTTGCCACCCTTGAACGCGCGGCACTTGACCAGGGCCAGCATGTACATGCAGAACTCCTTGAGCCGCTCCGGCATCACGAGCTGGCCCGGAGGGTGCGCCTGCGACGTGTGGTTCTTGCGGTAGCCCGCCATCGAGTCGATCGTCTTCTCCGTCAAGCTGAGCCTTACGTCCTTGAGTGTTGCCGACGTTGTTGCCAGTTTGGTCGCCGCCTCCTTGGCCAGAATGGCGTACACGGCGTCCTGGTCCACGAACTTCATGCTGTCTCGCGGGTTGTCGTTGACGCTGGCGATGATGTTGCAGCAACGCACCCTCCGCTCGCCGTTGGCCGTCGTGTAGAGAAGCGCCGACTGGAAATGCGCGTCGAGTTTAGAATCAAGCTTACCGTCGTAGCTAAACGTGACCCCGAGTGCCTTGTCCTGATCGATGACGCCGATCTCCAGGTCCGCCCCGAAGGTGTGCTGGATGAAGTTTCCATGATATCCGGAAACCTGAAGGCCGTTTGAGCACCGCACCTTCATCAGCGCCTGATACCCAGTCTCGCGAGTGACCGTGTGCTTGATCTCGAGAGACAGCTTGGTGTTGTCCCTGGGCGCGATGAAGTTGGGGTAGTAGAAGGTTTCGCCTCCGGTTGTCGAAGAGACGTGGCCTGGTTATAAGTGAGTACGTGTCTCCACACAGGTCGCACACGGTAGGAAGTCACCCTGAAGAGACGTCAAAGATTCGACGGATGCAGAGGAAACTCACCGACGGTCGCGATATCAAGGTAGCCACCCGAGGGGGCGGCCATAAAGAAGTCGACACCAACGCCAGCCGCAGCCATCTTCTCGGCCACCTTCTTCCAGGCCGGGTGCTCCGTCGTAAAGAGCTTCTTGTCGATTTCGCCTCCAGGATGCTTCCCGTCGTCCCTCATGAAGAGCCTTCCGGGACCCCACGTGGGGAGGGCAGACAGCGAGCACACGATCTTGCCACCCGTCTTCTCCAGCGCCGACAGAGCCGCGTTCAGCGTTGAAAGCAGGGCTGGTTCGGGATTCTTGATGGAGGAGAACATTGTGGGAAGCCTTGTTAGCAGAGAGGTGATGACGGACCTGTGGTATTCCCATGCTGTTAGCTATATGCAGCTGCTTTGAGGCATCGTCCAAGCTGCTTGGACTCTGGTCAGCCTACTTTGACTCGTATGGGTCCACAAACAGGCCCTCGCTTAGCGGCACGAACGGGTCCTCGATATCCGTCATTATCATCATCTGGGCTTGTTCTAGCGCCGACTGAAGTCTACCGTTAGCAAGGGACTGGGCCGATAGCCACGGATGAAAACTTTGAGAGCATGCTGCATTAGGTGCCCACATACGCTGACGTTGTAGAAATGTATGTCTTTGTCGTACGTGATAAACCCGACTCTGGAGTTGGCCGGCAGGCTCCTCTTCACCTTGGGCTCGCCGTTTTCATCCTTCTCTTCCTCTCGCCCCTCACTGTCGCCACCGTACAGAGCCCGCAGTATACCCTCGCAGAAGGACTCGAGGAATCCCTTGTTGTACGACTCTTGTGTCACGTCAATGACAAACAGCCAGCGCAGGCCGACGGGCTCTTTGGTCCAGTACTCCTTGGGTACCGTAAACTCAACGGTGCCCCGGCATAGCTCCGGGCGCTGGTCCCTGTCGGCGCGCACCCCCTGAGGCGAGGTGGCGCAGAAGTATTCTGGGGGAGTGTCGTTGGGGTAGGTGCAGAGATTGCAGACGAACTTGTTGCCGCCGGCCCGGAACATCATGAAGGGGTTGATGTAGGCCCTACACCTGCGACACCTCGGCGGGCCGGCGTCGCCGAAATCGAGGACTGGAACTGGAGACTCGCCCTCTTGGAGGCTGGCTAGCGGTTGCAAGATGAGGCCGAGGGGAAGCCCGGTACTATGGAGGCCCTCCGAGCTCGCAGGGATATTGTTCATGGTCAGACGGGCAAACTTGGGCGACGAATTGCCCTGGTCGAAGGCGATGAAGGAGACGGCCGCGGGTGGGGGCACGTGGCGCTCGAAGGTTGGGTAGACATTGCTCAGGAAGTACTGCTGTACCGAGTCGCGCGAGATGGGAACGCTCGGGATGTCGTCGGGCGAGACCTTAGCTGCGCCTGAGGCGGGGACGAAGGCGCCTGGCGTCTCGGCGGGACCGTTGCGGGCTGCGAACTGCGCGGGCGATGCGGTGCTTGCTGGGCTGAAGGGTGCGCTGGCCGGCGCCGGGAATTGGCTTCCCATGCCGGCCATCTGCGGCTGCACCTGGCCAACAAAGCTGCTGGTGCCTGAGGGGTCGGCGTTGAGGAACGCGGTCGCTGGCGTGCCTGCCGGGGGTATGCCATTGAATGCCTGTGAAGAGCCTGTCGCCTCAACCGTGTGGTATGCGTGTCTATCCTTCTTCTTCTTCCGTGCCGCACCTTGGGCGGCATCATGGCCCAGGTTCATCCCGCCCACCTGGGCCGCAAGGTCAGCGTCTGCCCCTGGCGACGGTTGGCCCTGGAAGTAGCCGGCCGTCGCCGGTGGCTGCAGGCCGGGCGAGGCGGCGCCGTAGCCCCTCGCCGCTCCCGGCGGAGCAGCGCCGCCGCCATAGAACTGCTGCGGCTGCTGGCCGGGCGGGACAGGGGCGCCGTAGCCAGCCCCTTGTTGGTAAGGAGGCTGGGCGGCACCAGGCTGGCCAGGGCGGTTCGGGTCGTTGGGGTCCGTCTGATCGGCTTGTCCCAGGGCGTGGTACATCGAGTAGTCGGCCATTGCGCCGGGGCGACTGCGTGCCGCGTCGTCCAAGAGGCCGCCGGCGAAGGAGGGGAAGTGCCGGGCGCACGGCCAAGATGTTCAAGGGGTTTACGCCGCCCCTCCAAACAGTCGTCTAATGCCGGCGGAAACGGAAACGGCTCTGGCGTGTGCAACGAAGCGAGTCACAGCCTGCCGATCGGATGCATAATTGTTTTCAGTCCACGTCTGGCGGGAGAGACTGCGGTTGCTGCCAGGTTGACGCAGCTTTCGATTTCTCTTTCCTCTCACCTAATCCATGTGACGATTCGCGCACAGAGCTTAGCTGGCTTTTTCGATGTGGTCTGTCCAGGGCCCCCACCTCCCCAAGCTGAGGGTGGAGCATTCGCACAGGGAACCGTTCAGTGGGCTGAGCAGCCGTGAATAGGCGGCGGTCGTTGTTCCGACCAGAAACCGCAGGTGCGACCTCGTCGTCATTGGCTGGAGCTTGCATGCACCCAAATCGCTGCTCCCTGACGCGATCGTGCATTCCTGACACTGAATGCTTGCGCGCCTTGTTGCCGAGCTAGTCAACCTTTTTTTTTTTTTGTTCCCCTTATTCTCTCGCAACGAATTGATCCAGCTCGACCACACACAACAAAGCCCACATTCCCGAATTTCCCAGAAAACAACACCCTTGACGCGCCATCAGCTGCTGCCCGAGTCGCCTCGAAATACCACAAAAATGACCCGGTAGTCATCGTTGATCTGACACCCCCGCGATCATGTTCACGTTCTCTCCGCTGCAGGGAGCGCTCTCCGAGGCGACTGCCTCCCAGTCACTGCTGGAACTCGACGGAGGCGTCAAGGTGCTTATAGACGTGGGCTGGGACGAGACTCTTGATGTCGAGAAGCTCAAGGAGCTGGAAAAGTACGTTGGGTTACGTGCTGCGCGCGCGCCATCTCCGGGGCTACCGGGCTGACTTTTACTTGCAGGCAGGTTCCGACGCTCTCGCTGATTCTGCTCACCCACGCGACGGTCCCCCACCTCTCAGCGTTCGTACACTGCTGCAAACACTTCCCTCTGTTTGCGCGCATCCCCGTCTACGCCACCCAGCCCGTGATCGACCTTGGTCGGACTCTCATCCAGGATCTCTACTCATCGACGCCCTTGGCCGCAACCACAATACCAGACAGCTCCCTCGTCGAGGCGTCCTTCTCCTACTCGCAGCCCCAGTCCGCCAGCCATAACTTTCTCCTGCAAGCGCCAACGACGGAGGAGATCGCCAAGTACTTCTCGCTCATCCAGCCTCTGAAGTACTCGCAACCCCACCAGCCGTTGGCATCGCCATTCTCGCCACCGTTGAATGGTCTGACTATCACTGCCTTCAACTCTGGACACTCGCTTGGTGGCACAATATGGCACATACAACACGGCTTAGAGTCGATCGTGTACGCGGTGGACTGGAATTTGGCGCGTGACAACGTGTACGCGGGTGCCGCCTGGATGGGCGGTGGCCATGGAGGTGGAGGTGCTGAGGTTATGGAGCAGCTGAGGAAGCCGACCGCCCTCATCTGCAGCGCCCGCGCTGGAGAGGGAGGCCTGTCGCGCGGCGGACGCGACCAGCAGCTTCTGGACACTATGAGGCAGGCCGTTGCTCGGGGCGGCACGGTGCTGATCCCTGTCGACTCGAGTGCCAGGGTGCTGGAGCTGGCTTACCTGCTGGAGCACGCATGGCGGTCCGAGGCCAGTGGTGGGACTGAGGCGGGTGGCCTGAGCACAGCCAAGCTGTATCTTGCCGGACGCAGCGTGAACAGCACCATCAGGTTGGCCAAGAGTATGTTTGAGTGGATGGACGACAGTATCGTGCAGGAGTTCGAGGCCGTGGCCGACCAGGGAGGGAAGCGCACGAACGGGAACACAGATGGCGGAAGGGGGAGGGACGCCGGCCCGTTCGACTTCAAGTATCTGCGCGTTTTGGACAGGAAGGCGCAGGTCGAAAAGGTCCTGAGCCAGTCGTCGACATCTAACGAATCGAAAGGAAAGGTCATCCTGGCCAGCGATACAAGCCTGGAATGGGGCTTCTCCAAGGACGTCATGGCCAGGATAGCAGACGACTCCAGGAACCTGCTCATACTAATAGAAAAGCCCTCGGCAAGCTCTAGGGAGAAGCCCTCGGTAGCTCGACAACTGTGGGAGTGGTGGAAGGAGCGGCGCAATGGGACAGCAGACGAGGCGTCCAGCGGGCCTGGCTCAGCCGAGCAGATCTATGCTGGCGGACGCGAGCTACAGCTGGTAGACTCGAGGCGCGCAGCCCTCGACGAGACGGAGCTCCCGCTGTATCAGCAGTGGCTGGCCACCCAGCGCCAGCTCCACGCGACACTACAGGGAGGAGGCGCAACCACCCTTGAGGCGTCGGCCGACGTTGCAGACGACGTTTCCTCCGAGTCGTCCGAATCCGAGGACGAATCGGATAACGAGCAGCAAGGAAAGGCACTCAACGCGTCCACAGCCATGGGCCAGGCGAGCAGGAAGAAGGTTGTGCTCCAGGACGAGGATCTTGGCGTCATGATACTCCTCAAGAAAAAGGGCGTCTACGACTTCCCCGTCAAGGGCAAGAAGGGGCGTGAGCGCATGTTCCCTCTTGCCGTTCGTCGGAAGAGGGCCGACGAGTTCGGCGAGCTCATCCGACCAGAAGACTATCTCCGAGCCGAGGAACGTGAAGAGAACGAGAGGCCAGATGCGCATCCGCTACAGCGAGGCGACCTCAGCGAAGGGCTCGGTCAGAAGCGCAAGTGGGACGACGCGGGCGACAGACGTCATGGCGGGCCGAACAGGCGAGGTCAACGGGGCGGGCCAATGGAGGACTCGGATCTTTCGCAGACCCAGCAAGGGGTTGTTCAGGATGAGCTGGACGCTGTGGAGGACGAAGAGGAGGAGACCATCTCCGGGCCCGCCAAGTTGGTGACGACAAACAGCACCATCACCGTCAATCTCCGTATCGCATTCGTAGACTTTTCTGGTCTCCATGACCGCAGAAGCTTAGCAATGCTGATCCCGCTGATCCAGCCACGCAAGCTTATCCTGGTCGCCGGGTCGGCAGACGAGACCGAGGCCGTCGCAGACGACTGTCGGCGCAACGCCATCGAGGTCTACACGCCGCCCGTTGGCGCCTCGGTCGACGCCTCTGTCGATACTAACGCCTGGGTTGTGAAACTGTCGGAGCCTCTCGTCAAGAGACTGCGATGGCAGACTGTTCGCGGCCTGGGCATCGTCACGGTCACGGCGCACCTGACTGCCACGCCAGTGGCACAAAAACACTTGACACTGCCGTGCTCGACGGCCCCAACTCAGGTCGGAGACGAGGACGGTGCGAACAAGCGACAGAAGCCGAACCCAGACGGCAGCACGAACTCCCAAGACGCGGCAGCAACCGGCGAGGTGGCGGTCATGCCGACACTGGACGTGATACCCGCAGCACTGGTTTCGGCTTCGCGCTCGGCCGCCCAGCCACTCCACGTCGGCGAGCTACGGCTGGCCGACCTGCGGCGGACGATGCAAAGCGCTGGCCACACGGCCGAGTTCCGGGGCGAGGGCACGCTCCTGATCGACGGGTCTGTGGTGGTGCGCAAGACGGCGGCAGGACGGGTCGAGATCGAGAGCGTCGGGGTCCCGACAGGCGGGGGGCCAGCAACGCGCATGGGCGGGACTTTTTACGCGGTTAAAAAGACCATCTACGACGGACTCGCTGTGGTCGCGGGCGCATAACATGTATGAGTTGTATCAACATTTATGTCTGTGCTGATCGTCAGAATGGACCCGTATTTGATACCATGTCAGCGTAGCATGAACCAGTGCCAATAGATGGTGTTAGTACATCACCCTGTTTCTAAGAGGCCCGTGAGGACACCGGTGGTATCTTGGGCTATGATATTCGGGTTTTAGGCAGACGCCCTTGCATGTGACGCGAAACAAGTGACCCGGTCTGAAGATGATTTAGTGGCCGTATCCGCGTCTTGCAAGCCCTGTTCTCCGCCCACTTGAAGCTCCTCGAGACAACAACAGCAATAGCCTGTCGATTGGACTCGCTAATATCCCGGAGCAGGTGTCGGTACCCGAGCAACTGACAGCCAACCATCAAGCCATGGCGGCGAAGCGGACAGCTTTTTCCCAAGGTAACCCTCGTTCAACGACAATATGGCTTCCGGAGATGGCAACAAACAATTTCGATCCAGTTCAGCTCCCCTTTTTGAGCAACGGCGATCCCTTTCTTGTTCAACTACGGCACGGCACTCGAGAACGATGGCATCACATTTGAGATGGGTGGCGCGGCATTTGAGAGCGACAGCCATCCGACCCACCACCCTGGTGCACACCAGGCTCTATCGTTTGACACCCGATGATGTCTGAGAACAACGACATTCCCGACCAGTATCAGTCTCACAACGAGACGATGTTTGAGAACAGCGACAATCCGGGGTCCAGATCAGTTCCTGCCGTTCAGCAACGAGATGGTATCCGAGAACAACGACAGTCCAAATCTATCTCAGTCTCAGGTTTTCAACGGCAAGCCCATCATCCCGCACACGGACAATGTGCCGCGCGATGCTTCGCGTTGTGCGTTGGATATAGGGTGCGGTCAAGAGAGACAAGACGCTCCGACGCGAGATCGTGCCCAGGCCCCTCAACCGCGCCATGGGGGTATAGGCCCGGGCGCAAACTCCTGGCGCTATTCATTCGCATACATATGTATTCATCCGCCCCACCAACACCGAAGCCTGCAGCGCCTGCTTGGACACACCGTTGACCGGTCCTTGCGAGGAGTGCATCGCTGGCAAGAAGCAGATGAAATCAAATCTTTTTTGATAGACAGGGGGTTACATCGTGGCCAAGCGGGCTGGTGTAATTGTTTAAAGCGTATCGATACTGGCCTCTTGAGTGGAGGAATGGTTCAGGATTTGGCGATAGCTTCAAGAGTACGCAGTAGCGAAACACATGTTGCCGACCCGCAGCTGCTCGTAATTGGTGCCTGGGCCAAGTGTCAACGAATGAGCCAGAGATGGGCTGCGTAAAACACGAAGCACGACGTAAAACAGTTTTTCCGGTGTCGTCTCGCTTCGTCGTCATGTTTCTACTGCAGACGGGGTATGATACTGCAGTCCTAATCTGAACGAATGATTAGCTGGGAGATGGCGGGGGCTGCAAGACGGCGAGCTAGAAACGCACGCGCCATGTGACAAGTGTGGCGCGCGCTTTCAGCCACAAAATCACGTGGGCACATCCTCCAAGTCGGACGATTAGGGTGTGTGAGGCTAACCCACCAAAAATCCCACCGTCACAAAATTGGAGGAGAACGCTTTGCCCTGGTCTTTTTGCGCCTTTGATCGATACCTGCATTCCCAGTCTTCATCACCCAAATCAAACCACAATGGCCAAGCGCACGACCAGTAAGTACAGCCGGACGAATTGCTGCTGCGAGCTTCGAGAGCCGAGTCGCTAACGCGCGCTGCAGAGGTCGGTATCACCGGCAAGTACGGTACTAGGTACGCAGAGATACTCCCCTCCAGCGCGAGACAACGAATTCGATTCCGATCCGCCGCGACGACCCGGTCCCTAACCCTCGAGCAGGTACGGTGCCTCGCTGAGGAAGCAGGTCAAGCGCATGGAAGTGTCGCAGCACGCCAAGTACACCTGGTACGTTCCCCTCCGAATCTCGGTGCGCCCGATGCGGGGGTGCAAGCCTGGGAAAGAGACGGGCGTTCTGGATGGGGGGCCTGGTCTGTCGGGCTCCGGGCTCTGACGACGGGGGATCTCTTGGAGCGTGAGCGCTGGACTGACCAAAATGCCCCGTTGTGGGACGACAACAGCACCTTCTGCGGCAAGAACACCGTCAAGAGGACGGCCGTCGGCATCTGGCACTGCGGCGCCTGCAAGAAGACCATCAGCGGAGGCGCCTACGTCGTCGCGACCCCTGCCGCATCCGCCGCCCGCTCGACCCTGAGGCGTCTGCGTGAGATTGCCGACGTCTAAGCACGACGCGCGCACTCTCGACTCTCTCTCTCTCATTTTTTTCTCGCAGGTCCCCGGTCGGCTGGGGAGACGCCACGTCGACGGAGACGAGGCGACGACGATGGAGAAACGGAAAATTTTGGGTTGGTGACGGAGCTTTTGGGACTGTCCTCACACGGCGTTTGTTTTACTGGCAAATATGCATGGCTCTTTTTTTCACAGACATTTACCTTTTTCCACCTCACGCGGGATGTCCTCATGACGATGGACGGTGGCAGGCGCGACTCCTCCCACGATCACCATGTTTCCACGCCGTTGCCCGGCCGGGCTTTCCACCCGTCTTCATCATGGAGGAATAACGGATGGATGCAGAGGGACGATAGGAAGCTGGGCGAAACAAGCACTGCTGCAGCAAATGGCAGGTGTGGCGCCCTGGCGAACATGAACACGACAGAATGTCGCACGTTAATGTTCGGTCGTGGATGTGTGCTTTTTCAGGGTGTGTGACTGGGCGTCGACGTCAATCTGCTTCGAATGGGTACCGTGTAAAGGAGTGACGAACCCCCATATGCACAGGGCACTTGGCGTTAAGGAGACTTTGCTCCATACCTGACAGCATAAGGCCGTGCAAGCAAGAGGTGATATGCGGTATATCTCGTCTCACCGCTTGGACATGCTCATTGCGGCGTGGGGACGTTCTTATGCCGGGATCACACAGCTCTCCAGGGTTGTCGTAAATACATTAAGGACCAAGGCTCGAGGTGCCGGTGATGGACTGGGGACCGTTTACGCAGGGTCTTGATCGAGAATCACGCATGTGTGCAAGGTGGCCCATGAGACGGTGTCGCCAGTGTTTACCGGGTAGGTATGTTGAACACGAGATTTTGTCCTTGGTCGCCCTTTTTCGCATCGTCATCTTGACTTTGGCTCTGGAGCGCCCGATCCGTCTGCTCGAATGGTGGGGCCGACGAGCCGGCCGTCCCATGCCACGCGCGGACTTGGCCGAGCAATGGCCGCCGGCCGATGACAGCCCTCCACTGACAGGAGACGCTTTGAGTGCCGGAAAATACGGGCATGTTCCTGGCTGGCTTGCCCGTAGATTTCAGGTTGATTTGAGCACTATTCCCGCTTCAAGCCAAGACCCAAGCACAAGCGTTTCCGAGCCAGCCAGGGTCCCTCGGCTAGGGCCATGAGAGGGGGCGTTGCGATGATGCATCCAGCCTCCTGCTGCGACCAAAAGTCCAGCATTGGGGGCGTGGTATGCACTGTATCCGTGCGCCACCTTGTCGGTGCAAATGCGGAGGTTGGGCAAAGCCCAGACTTCTTCATAAGCAAAGCGGCCAAGCGGCCAAGGCTGGATTGTCGCCCGTCGAGAAACAGAAGCTATCAAGAGGGAGCGGGTTGATGGCGGTCGGCAAGGTCGCGTGCATGATTGGTGGCATCTAACGCGTGGCTCTGCAAACTCCTTCCCTTTGTGGAATTCGGTGTTCTAGCCTTTTTTTTTCTCCCTTTTTCTTTGCTGAGCAGCGGGACACGCGGCCACCGATATGGGATAGGAGAGCGGAGAAGGAGAGCGTGGGACTGCGAAATGAGGAGCCAGGTTCGGGGGAGGCCATGCTTGGCAACCCCCTCTCAGCCATCATTTTTGTGTTTTTGGCCGATCGCCTTGCAAACCCAGGCGGGCGGAGCCTGCAACGCCAACATTAGAAAACTGGAGCCCACAACGGACAGCCTCCCAGCGAGGGCGCAAGCCGCGCGCAGGTGAGTGGCCCGGCAGCCGACGCAGCTGCCACTCACATTGAGACCCGATCGGTGGTGGCGCCGCGTGTGCATTCAATTTGCGTTTGCGTTTATCTGAGGTATCTGCACTTGAAGCCATCAAATCCATGTGTTGTGCTGGCTGGCGTCTGCAACTCCCGCCTTGTCACGCCCAAAGTATTGCCGTCGTGTGAAGTTTTTTTTTACGCATTGGTCGTCTCACCATGTATGCTGTATGGTCTCCTCTCTCCAACGCATAGGGCGGCTCCATTTCGTCGACGTACGTGGCACCTGGGCGTCTTTTTGTGCCCGCAGCTCTGGCTGGGCTGTGCTGAGCGATTGAGTGCCCCCTAATGGTCCAATCCAGCAGCGCTCCATCCCCCAATTTCTGCATCCCCCAGCCCTGCAACGCAGCCCGAAAGCCCGAGGCGGCTTTTTCGAAGCTGGTCCCCTGCCGAAGCCAAGGACTCCTACTCAACAGGAACCGCCTGCGCACACCCGGCTGGACCACAGCCGCCATTCACAGCCCCCTGTGCCAGGAACTCCCTCGATCCTCTCCTATTTTTTTTTTTTCTCTCCTCCCCTTCATCCCTGGTCACAACACAATACAGCACAACCCCGACTAAACGCCGACCGACCGAAACGGCATGCCCATCTGAGCATGTCTAGGGCAATCGGCCGCCACTCGTCCTTCTCCTAGCAAACGCCCCATTTCCCAGCATCGTTTTGGCAGCCCGTCTTCGCTCCTGGGCCGCTCAGCAGGCTCTCACACCCAAAACGCCACAATCCCCAGCCGCCTTGCCTGACGCGGAAATGCCCTCGTTCCTGAACCAGCAGCACGAGAGCAGCCATATCTTCAATCGAAACAGCGGCGTCGTCCACCTCGATCTCGACGCATCATACGACGGATTCCCGTGCGACAAGGTCGATGGACCCCAGCACACACCCAAGGAATCCTCCTCGCACAACTCAAATGACAGTTTCGACGCGGCTTCCAGCAGCAGTTCCAGCAACACGTCTACCGACTCGTCGTCCGTCTGTCCCGCCAACGCGCGCGTGAACGGCGACGGTGCGGTAGACGCTGCCAAGGAGAGATTCCGGACCGCCGCCGCCGACGCCGCTGCCATGAACGCGGCCACAGTGATGATGAATGGGAGGACGGCAGGGGTCGAGAAGCTGGGATCGGTTCAATCCGAGGTTTTGACACGCAAGCCGCTCTCCAACGGGATTCCATCCATGACCTTGGTCGACCGGACTGTCGCGCCCCAGCAACAGAACCTACCACATCACCATCAGCAGCACAATCACCAACGTCCTCGCACGCCGCCGCACCGATTGAGCAATGGCGCTGCCGGCCATGATGCCTCGTTTGTGCCCAACAACCACAGCAGGGACGGCCAGCCGCGGTCCCCGGTGGCGTCGACAAATGGCGAATCCGTACCGCCGACCCCCCACGAGGTGCAGGCTAGGCACGCAAACAAGGGGGACTTCACGCCTCTGGATGCATCTCCGCCCAGTGCCTCGCTCACCGTCCCGTCTAGCAGCCTACCCGGATTCTTCTCCACCCCAGCCAGTCCTGCCAGATCGAGTCCTCCTCCGTCGGACCCGGGCAATCGCGGTCCGAACCAACCACACAGATTTTCTTCGCCGCCGCAATATCAGCCAGCCGGGGCTACACCTTCGTCATCCTCTGCCGCTCTGGCTCCCCCTACCCAGGGGCTAAAGCATCGTCATACCCTGGAGGTCCCCAAGGCCGGGCCCTCTCGAGCCTCGCGGGATGGAGCGGACACCGCCTACGCCAGCGGCCGCTTCTCTCCCACAGGCACCCCGGTGGGCGGGCGGAGGCCGTCCTTGAGCTTGGGGCGGAGGAACACGAGGTCGATGCATTCTGATATTCCCCGAGATGAGGTCATCCCCGACGACGACGCCCTTAGGTGGGCCGAGGCTTACCGCCAGAAGCGGGCCAGCAAGCGGAAGCGCTTGGAGTTGGAGGACGATGATCGCGTGCTTGTTGGCACCAAAGTCGACGAGAGCCACGCCAACTGGGTCGCCGCCTACAACATGCTGACGGGAATCCGCGTCTCGGTCTCACGCACAAACGCGAAGCTGGACAGACCACTGACCGATGAAGACTTCCTGGCCAAGCAAAAATCTACTTTTGATATGTAAGTATCTCACCCGAAATACACACGGCCCTTTGCTCGGCTAGGAAACCATTTCTCACCAAGAACTCTTTCAGCGCCGGTAACGAACTTGTGCCTTCGGCCAAGTACGACTTCAAGTTCAAAGACTACGCCCCGTGGGTGTTTCGACGACTGAGGGCTCTATTCGGCCTTGACCCGGCGGACTATCTCATGTCTTTGACCGGGAAGTACATCCTCTCCGAGCTTGGCTCCCCCGGCAAGAGCGGAAGCTTCTTCTACTTTTCGCGCGACTACAAGTACATCATCAAGACCATCCACCATGCCGAGCACCGGTTTCTACGCAAGATCCTCAAAGACTACTACGAGCATGCTCAAAACAATCCCAACACGCTGCTGTCACAGTTCTACGGGCTGCATCGTGTCAAGGTCCAGTACGGCAGGAAGATTCACTTCGTGGTCATGAACAACCTTTTCCCGCCACACCGCGATATCCACCAGACCTACGACCTCAAAGGCTCGACGGTTGGGAGAGAGTACAAGGAAGACAACCTGGGCACCAACCCCCGGGCAACGCTCAAGGATCTGAACTGGCTGCGGCGGCAGAAGCATCTGGAGCTGGGCATCCAGAAGAAGCAGCTCTTCCTCGAGCAGCTGAGAAAGGACGTGAAGTTGCTGCAGAAGCTCAAGATCATGGATTACTCGCTGCTGATCGGCATCCACGACCTGAAGAAGGGCAACGACGAGAACCTGCGCCACAAGACGCTCCAGGTGTTCAACCCTGGAGGTGCCGCGGACGTTGACGACCAGGATCCCGGCAAGTCTGTACTCCTCCGGACACCGTCCAAGTTGGAAAACCAGCGCAAGGCCCGGGAGCTTCGGCAGATGATCAAGGCTGAGCGTCCTATCCCAATGGGAGAGGGCAGCAGCACCATGCCGGATGAGCTCGAGGAAGGGACGAAGTCCGATTCAGTTTTCTACAAGGACGATGGCGGATTCCAAGCCACCCACGAAGACAACACCCCGGGAGAGGAAATCTACTACCTCGGGGTCATTGACTGCTTAACTCACGTAAGTTTGCCAACTTCTCCACCCACTTCGATCTGCAACACGGCATGTTTGTCGCGATAGGCACTGACAAGAGCTCGTATAGTACGGAATAATCAAAAAGATTGAGAACTTCTGGAAGGGACTCAAGAGCGACCGGACCCAGATATCCGCCCTTCCTCCCGAAGAATACGGCGACCGCTTCCTTGACTTCATGTCCGGCATAACGATGTCTCCTGAAGAGGCCGCGCGCGAGGCGCGAGATCGCGAGGCGAGAGAGCAGACATCAGCGGCGTCAATCGCGGCGGCTGAGCGAAGCGATGCTGCGGGCAAAGGAAAGGAGCGCGTCTCGAGCTGGAACAGCAGCATTCGGCGGAAATCTGCATCGGGCCCTTCGGGCATTCCTCCCGTCCCTACGCACCAACCCCCGCCGATTCCGCAATATGCATCTCCGGCACGGTCGCCAGAGGCAGATGCCGTAATTCGCCGGGCGGAACAGGAGGCGTTCAAGAATGCCGATCGCGAGCTTGACGTCCCAGAGAGGGTCATCCGTACTGTGGTCCCGGCTCCAGGGGGAGTCCCCACCTCGGCCACCGTCACCTCTAGCGGCACAGTTGTGAGCGGTCTCGGAAACCCTGTGGGGCCCGCCGATCGCCGCGAGTCGCTGCAAGCGGCTGCTATTCTGCCCGTCGTGGAGGAGACCGCCGAGGCATCGTCCACTGGGGGACGCAGCAGAAGCCATGCCTCGATCAGATCGGCCATCTCGACGACGGACAGCGAACGTCCGATCACGCCGGCCAAGGACGCTCCAAGCCACCCCGCCGCGTCGCAACAGCCAGGCTTCGGGATTCTGTCGTACAGCCCTGGTCGCGCCAGCAACAGGCCGCCTGGGCACCCGCCTCCGACGCCGCCGAAGAGCAGTCACCTGAAGCCCGAAAGCGCGGACAGCGGATACGGCGTCGTGGGTGGCGGCACAGGCGTCACTGCCGGGAGGGCGAGGTCCGGCTCTGGTTCAGCGAGCTTGGGTAAGGGTGGCATCGGCCGGTCCAGTTTGGATAAGGCCCTGCCACCGGTTCCCGGAAAGAGCGACCGTCTCAACCTCGGCGAGTTTGGAGCAGCCATCGATAGGCTATGAGGCTGCTGCTTTGTGCCGTTCTGGCGCCCATCTCAGCCTATCGAATCGATAAGCTTATATACGTACCTAATACGGCATGGAGTGTGAGTGGGATTTTGGATCAGTCTTGTCTTGTCGATGATCATAGCCCAGGTGAGAATTGGGATGGGCTCCTTTGCCTGGAAGGCAGAGCCAAAACAAACACTATAAATGCAACCCCCTTCCTTGACTTGGCTCTTTTGGCATTTTGGGAAGCCGTCCACAGCACTTTCATTCTCTATTTTTTTTTTTTTTTCGTTTTCCCATCCTCTTCTTTGCGTCTCCAGTCTACTCTCGCGACATCGTCATGATACCACTATTGCATGGAACAAGCATAAAATCAGCCTTCTGTCTCCTTTGTTGACGCATGCGCGCTTCCCTTTGTTGAATATTTTTTTTTATCTCTTCGTCCGCCATTTTTCGATCTCATCCTGTCCTCTCAGCCTTCTCTTGTTGTCACTCACCTCCCTCTTGTTCTAGCAGTGCCTCCCATTTCGGCTCATGCCCTTTTATCCCGCTCTCGTCGCTGTCGTTTTCTTCCTGTGTGAGGCCTTCGAATATCCCTTGTCAGACATGTCCTGTTTCCGGGCCAGAAATGATGTCCGGACCGAGCCCGGCTTGGACGCGGAAAGCCAGTGACGTCCCTTCCTCCCTCCTATCCTGTACGGCGCTTGTATGTTTGGTTCATATTGTTTTTTTGCTCTTGGTAAAGCCGCACCCTTTGCCCCCTCCCTAGCTAAGCTAGATTTACAAGGTGTGGCTGGTTCTTTGAAGGATGCCATCGCAAACGAGGATGCGGCCGGCAATGGTCATATTGTAGATATAATATTCTCGTGGCGTGTCTTTTCGTCTTCTTTTTTTCTTGTTTCCTTTTTTTCTTCCTTTGTCTTTTTTTTTCTCTTGACGGCAATACCTCTTAGACCTCCGTTGGATGCAGATTTCTCCCGGGCGGGGATGGGGGTGAAATAGAAGGGTCGTTAGCAGTTAGAATATGAGACTGTCCATTCTATAGCATCGGGCTCGTGCACAAGGATGAAACCGTGTGCTGGCTGAAATAGTGAGTTGATGGCTACCCTGGCATGTTGACCATCTAAAAATCACGAAGCCTGATACATTGATGTTACGTAGATCAGCAACTTGACGTCACTTGTATCTCGTCTCGATTTTTGACGCCGTCGACTTATAAGACTACACAGTATCGTCGCAAAGGTTATTCGTTCACCAAAATGAATTCGCCTATTTAAATGTGACATTGGAGTCCATCTTGATGGCGCCTTGTGCCTCGAGCGCCTTTAACCTCTGTTCCTTTTGGTAGTTTGCGACCCTGTATTTCTTGAAGTGCGTTACCTAGCAAGGAGGGAAGAGCAGACCTGTTAGCGGATAGATTGTGTGTTTGACGCGATCATTGCAAGTTTTGGGGGTCTGCTCGTGAGGGAGAGCCATGATATAAAAAAAAAAAAAAAGAGAAGGCAGATATCGCCAACATACCCACTGCGCAGCGCAGTTTTGTTCAAACGCCTTGCTCTCGGCCCCGCACGCCTTTACGGCGGCCTTGGCGTCTTTGACCGGGTCGACGACGCCGGCCTTGTCAAGGCAGGCAAAGTAGACGTCGCGCGAGTCCCAGCACCGCTTCCGCTCCGAGCGCGACGGCACGACGGCACCCTGGCGCACCTCCTCGGCGCGCTTCTGCTCTTCTGACTTGAGGAGGCCGAACATGGCCGGCTGGTATGTACCTAGGCACCTGGGCACCTAGGCAGGTATGGAAGCTTTGTTGTCGCGGTCTGTCGGCAGAGGCTCTTTCTGGCCGTCGAGTGCCGATGTGCGTATGCGGGGTCGGTCGTCTCTCGGCTGTGGCCGTCGTGGAATTGGGGATGCGTCGGCTTCTAGGAGGGAATGGGGCGGCGCTGGTGTAAATCTGAGCTGGCGTCGAAATGCTCAATTCTTATTCTTCCAGCCTAGCGTCGTCGACGGCGGCGGCGGGCGGGCGGTAGTTTTTTTGTTTGCACTGACGTAGGTGCTTCGGCTGAAGCTCTGCGTGCGGGACTCGCGCTGTCACGTGTGCGGCCGCCTGCCGCAAAACTGCCGGGACAGGGCGCTGAGAGCCGCACCGCTGGAGCTGGACCCCTGCCTGTGCGCTTCTGGCGCGGCTTGACACGTCTCTCCCAGTGGCTCCTGCTGCTGCGCTGCGCCCAGCAACACGGGCACAACGACAGACGGCAAGCATGCCATACACATAGCCTGCGCAGCATCGACGAGCGAGCGCTCCCTGCAAATAACCGATTTGCCTTGTCCGCCAGAGTCGGGGCGCCCCTTTTTTTCCACGACATTCCCAGCGACACTGCCCCCTGTCCTCAACCCAGCAAACGTACCACGGGCGAGCCTTTCGATATCAACTCGTCGCCGAAAAAAAAAGGCCCTGACGACGAGCGTTTCACGCTTTCTTGGCCTCGTCGTCCTTGGCATAGCAGCGGCGTCGATACGTCCCGCCAGTGACCCGATCCGGCCAGCCGACTAAACATCCCCACCGGGATCTCGACCGAGAGGGCGGGAGACAGGGACGGAGGAGAGATAGGATAGGAAAGAGAGGGAGAGAAGCCACACAGGACCGGCTCGGTCCCAGCACCGCAGATAAAAGATGGCGCGGAGACGCAGGCCGCCGCGCGCCGGCGCGCTGACGGAGCTGCCCCCGCTCAAGATCCTGTCGCAGATGGCCATCCTGCAGGCCGTCTACTACGCCGCGGCGCTGGTGCTCATGCTCTTCACCGCGCTCGTCTACGGTCGCGCCTTCTCGCTCGACCTCCTTTTCGGCTGGCAGTCGGTGCGCGGCGACACCACGCAGGGCTGGCTGACGGCCTTTGTGTGGTTGCTTGATGGCGGGTTGGTTATGTGAGTTATCTTTTTTTTTTGTCCTCCTTGTTTCGCCCAGATCGAGCCCCTTTTCATTATTCCCCGGGCATGGCCGCCAACGACCCCTGTTTGCTAACATGGACAATTCACTTTCCAGCGCCCTCGTCCTCGTCCTTATCGTCGTCCGCTCCAAGCTCGTGCCCGACTTCGCCATCTCGCTGCACGTCGTGCACCTGATGGTCACCTGGCTCTACACGGGCGCCGTGCCGCGCCACCTCTTTTGGTGGCTGACCATGGCCGCCTCGAGCGCCTGCGCCGTCGCCCTCGGCATCTGGGGCTGCCGGTACCGCGAGCTGATGCCCATCAGCTTCGGCGGCAACGGCGGCGGCGGTGCGTCGTCGTCACCTTCTGCCGCCAACGCGGGCGCCGGCAGGTCAGGGAACGGGCAGGACGGCGGCGACGAAGAACAGGGCTTCTCGATGGGCAGGGGTCGGGGTAGAGGCAGGGACGGCGGAGGAGAGTACGAGATGATGAACATGAATGGCGGCAACGGGACGAAATAGACATTCGGCGGTTTTTGTGTATACTTTTGTAACCCTGTATGTATGTAATATGCAAGCAAGGGGCGGCTAGCATTTCATTCGTTTATGTTTGGTATGATATTTCATGGACCGCCCTTCTCGGAGCATGGTTGGCGTTGATGGCTTGTGGGTGTGGAACCACTCGATAGAACAATTATTTGACAAAAACGAATTTACGTCGATCGAATAATTAGTGTCGTTCGACTACTGGCTCGAGGTTGACTTTTGCTTCTTGCCCTGCTCTTGGTCTGGGTAATGAAACTGCACTGGTGGCTCGAGGGTGATATTTAAAAAGACCCGTTTCCTTTCGTCGAAGTTTGTAGGCTTTGTGGCCAACGTTAGCAACAGAATGTCAAGAGTGCAAAACAAGGTAGATACCAGCCTACCTAAACCAAGTGTAATCGTAAAGCGAGAGATATGTTTCGAGACAACTGCTGGGACCCTTGGAGTTGGCAGCGATAGTGTGATGGGCTGAGAAAAATATGTCACGGGGCTGGCAGCGCTACTTCTAGCTCTTTCTGCAGCCCCAGCTGGCCAACATTCTGCTATTCCCGATTTTAATATCTGAGGAAGGGTCGGCTGACAAGATTTCGAGGCGCCACAGGGTTATACTTAACGACGTCTTTAATGCCATCCCTCCGACCAGAAGGCACAAATGTCCCAGCGCGTCACCCTGTAACCGATCGCTTGTTCAGCTATCCCCCATTTAAGCCTGGTCAGGCAGCTTCTCCTCAGCACCCGGCCAATCACCCCCGTTGCTGCCGCTCTTTCCCCTCGTTCCCTTCGCCTCCGCTGCTCTGCCCTCGAGATCCCCGCCCTGCCTGCGCACATTGTCCTCCACCGTCGCGCCCTTGGCGCTGGCGCCGACGCCCTCGAGCCCCGTGCGGTCGCCGTGGGGGCCCCGCAGCTCGCGGGCGGTCTGGCCCTGCAGGGGCTTGCCGTACTCGGTCGCGTTATGCACCGACTGCGACGTCGCGCCGGGCATGCCGAGCGGGTCGGCGAGATTGTTCGCCTTGCTCAAGACGCTGGGGTCGGAGTCGGGCGCCGGCTTGTAGGTCTTGGAGGACGGGGCGGTGCCGGGCGGGTGCGTCTCGGCGTGGAACTCGGGGACACCGGACTTGCCGACCTGGGTGCCCATTGCGTGCTATGGGTTTGCAGTTCGTGTTAGATGCTGTTGCTCGAGCCGTCGGGTCTGTCAAGAAGCCGAATCCACTCACTCCTCCCGTCTCGAGGGGTTTGTTGGTCCCGGGCCTGCGAGCGTGGAACTCTGCCTCGACGTTTCCTTGGCCGGACATTATGATGTGTGCAGGAAGATTCAATCGATTGGATTCCGTGTGGAAGTTTGTTTTATTATTGGGAATGATACTGGAAGCACTTTGATTCGTCTTCGTTAAAATAACAGTCACTGCTTTTATACGGCCCGTTGTGCGCACGATCAGAGGAAACAGTATTCCACTAACTTGCGATCTATGATGCAATCCGTCACGAGGAATCGAGTGATATCAAAATTACATCATTTCATCATGAACCGCGCGGATCGTACTCGCGGGGGCAGTCGAGGAGCTTCCGTTCTTGGACACGGTCGCAAACACAACTACTTGGAGGGGGCGCCTATGACATCAGCTCTACGAAATCCAGCAAATGCCACGCGCTACCCGCCCTGGCACCCCAACACCCAAGGATTTCAGTTCAGGGTAGAAGCTCAAGCAGCGGCTGGACCTATTCACACAGGCGCAGTACGTTGATTCGCATCTAGAACTACACTCGCGGAGCCCGCATCTTCAACATGGCGCGGATGACGAAACCTGCCAGTTCCGCAGCCTCCAAGGCAAGAGCTGGAGAGAAGCGTAAGAGCGAGCCCGAAGAAGACGGCAGTCCCATTTCCAGGCGAACGCGTGCGTCCAGGGGCAAGCGCGGGTCTCCTGGCGGTTCAACGACGGCCGGGAACGGAGGCTCGGATGGCAAGTCAAAACAGAACAGAGACGCCACCAGGGACTCCAAAGGCGGGAGCAAAGGTCCCAGTGACTCCGGCACAAAGTCCCGCACGCGACGCACCGGTGCCACCTCCACAAACGACAGCGATGACGCCCCGCGGATCCTGGAGAAGGGCATCATCTACTTTTTCTTCCGCGGCCGCGTGCAGGACAAGATCGCCGGCGGCGACGGCGGCGCGGACGAGGAGGCACCCCGCAACGTCGACGACGTCGCTCGCAGCTACATCGCCCTCCGCCCCTTTCGGTCCGACAAGCAAGCCACCGACAACATTCTAGCAGACAGCATGCGCCTGCTCGCCGTGCCCAAAAAGTTCCTCCCCCGCACCGGACGCGACCGCTTTATGGCAATGGTGGAAAAGGGCGCGACCGACTTTGCGACGCTGCGTGACGCCCTAAGGGGCAGCGACCACGAAACCAAAACGCGAGGGGCCAGGCACCAGCCGGCTGCCGCACCGCTGGCGGAGGGCGTGTACGCCATGATAAGCACGGGCAGAGAGTCGCACCTGGCGTACATCATCACGCTGCCTGAGGACCTGGGAGAGGTGCAGAGGGCCATGGGGCTCAAGGAGCGGGGCAGCTTCATCGTCAGCACCAAGAGCCCTAAAAACGACGGGCCCCCGAACGCGAGGTTCCCGCAGAAACCTGAGTACCCAGACGAGTAAGTGTGCCTCTTTCTCCTCCACTAGGGAAAAAAGGTGGAGAATGCGCAATATTGACAGTTCCCCCAGGGTTATGAAAGACTTTGGGTCGCTTCGCTGGCTGCCATCTCAGCCCCGGCACTTGGACTACCCCAACACGCAGCTGCTCCTCATTGGCGAGTCCTCGGGTTTGAAGAAAGCGACCGGCGTGAAAAGGGAGAAAGGAGAGAGAGGCGGCGATGAGAATAGTGTGGCGGAGACATTGGAGGAGCTTGAGGACGAGGACACGAAGCGGATGAGGCACCTCGCTGGAAACCATTCTGATGCAATCTTTGCCGATCTTCAGGTCCGCGCGGACGAGTATCCCAAACTCAAGACTACGTTCTGAGGCTTAGGGCTAGTGGTGGAACAGCTGTGGGAGTGATTCTGAGGAGCAGCTGCTAGCATGGCCTCCAGGCAGCGAGAGGGAAAGAGGAATGGCCACCGAGGCGCAGTCACGCTTATGGGAGGATAATTATTGTACGGTTAAATATGGATAAAGATCCCTTTGTTTACTCTAGTTTCCACAAGGGAGTGTCGGGAAAAGATCAAACTAAAACGACTGTTGTTTATTATATTTGAAAATCTCCGTACCTATAAATGTACCAACAATGAAAAACACTGATTATATTACTTATAAAGGCAGCGTGTTAAATGTTTAAACCCTGGTTGGAAGGTGGACCCTGTATTAACGCCATTTATTATGCTGGTTAAAGGGTAACTTCTAGCGGGTCTTTCATAGTTTTTTTTTTATAAGGATCAGGGAGCCTGTCACCCAGTTCCCAAATGAAAAAAAGCCATTGGCAAATCTAGGGTGGCAAAAAGCAGCTCTCTGTGTCGCACGCAGCCTTAGGTTTGATTAAGCCTTCATGTGAATACGGCCCAGAGAGCTTTTCAAGTCACTTGTGGCGGGAAAAACCGCGGAAACGGACAAAGTCAAATTCGTCAACAAGACAGCCGGGGGAGTAGGTCCGAGCTCTAATCCGAGCTATGGTAAAAAAGACTCTCGGGCGTCAATGGAATAGGAAAAATAGTTACATTGTTCGAATAGCATCTGTGTGCGCGTGCGATCAGGAAAGCGGAATCTCCAGGGGAGGCAGCGGGACCCGCCGGGTCCCGTGCCCTGTCACCTGACGATTAGAGGATCGCCCTTTGGGCGATCGCCTCCCTGTACATAAGGCCTAGTCGAAGGCTCTACTTCGGACAGATAGATCTTTTCCCCTTCATGCACAATAGAGGACCTTTTCCCTGATCACAGAGATCATTGTTCATCCCTTTTGGAGAGCTCCGAGCCATCTGTAAACAGGAGTACCCACTCTTACCAACATACATGGTTTGAGTGCCGCGCGTTGATTACAAAGTTAACGACCCTATTTGCAAACCATCTCATAATATTAAGTGGTTGCACGAACCCACATGGGTGTTTCCATATTAAAATACATGTCATCCCAAAGATCCCGAGCAGTAATTCGCGCCCCAAGACTTCCCTTTTACCTAATAGGCCGACCATGTAGGACACCTTAACTTTTTAATTATATGTATGTAGGTGGGCTACAAGGGTATCAACCGCTCGTTGGCCTCGGCCGAACGAGGTTTTATACCGCGTACCGGGGTCCTAATACTGTAAATCCACCGCGAGGCTCTAGCGCAGCATCCTTTGTCCTAAATCCGCCCAGTGGTGGTGTTCGGAAATAGGCCTTAACACCGGACCCGAGCATAAATGGTATTGACGAGCTGCAGACCACGGAAATCCGACGATGCGAGGATAATTAGTCAGATAGCAATGAGACGGATATAATATGCCTTCCAATCCGTTGTTCCGAAAGCATCTGCAGGCCGTGTCAAGTAATGTCGGGGGAACACAAAACGGAAGTCCCGGGGCAACACAAAATCCGAAGTCCGCCTGCAGCTAGATGAATTGTGAATATAAAGTAGCCAGGGATACGCTTATCGAGACGCTGAAATAATCTCCCAAATGCCCTATCAGACTTTCCAGCTGTCATCTCAAAGCATCTTCCGACACTGCTCGACATCCCGCCGACACAATGCCTGAGTACGCCCGGGACCAGCCTGCGGGCTACAGCAACTACGTCTCTAACATCGTCCTTGTTGGTGTAAGTCCCATCCGTGCCTTTGCTGTGCCGACAGCACCCATCTTGAGCCATGACTACTACTCAAGTACTGACACGCTCGCCATTTTAATCTTAGGCGGGAGGCCAAATGGGCAGCCACATCGCATCGGCTCTGGCAGCCACCGGAAAGCACACCGTCACAGCCCTGACCCGGGAAGGAAGCGCAAGCAAGCTTCCCGCCGGAGTCAAAGTGGCGCGCGTGCCGTCGTACGACGACGAGGCCGCGGTCGCCAAGGCCCTCAAGGCCGCAGACGCGCAGGTCCTCATCATCACGCTCTCCGTGACGGCCAGCCCGGACACGCAGCCGCATCTCATCAAGGCCGCCGCCGCGGCGGGCGTGCGGTTCATCATGCCGAACTCGTGGGGGATCAAGATTTCGGACGAGAAGCTGGCCGAGGAGACCCTCCTCGGGCGCAAGGACATCGTGGCCCAGGAGACGGTCGAGCAGGCCGGTGGCGTCAGCCAGCTCATCTTCATCGCGTGCGGGTTCTGGTACGAGTTCAGCCTGGCGGGCGGGCGCGATAGGTACGGGTTCGACTTTGACGACAAGGTTTTCCTGATGCTCGACGACGGCGAGACCAAGATACACACCTCGACCTGGACGCAGACGGGCCGCGCCGTCGCCGCGGCCCTGAGCCTGCCCATCCTGCCGCAGTCGCCCGAGTCGGCGGGCAAGGCGCTGACACTCTCCGGGGTGGCATCTTCCACCGAGCCGGTCCTCCATGTCAAGAGCTTCCTGCTCTCGCAGAAGGACATGTTTGAGAGCGTCAAGCGGGTGACGGGCACGACGGATGCGGACTGGACCGTGCACCACAAGACGTCCAAGGAGCAGTTCGAGGAGGGACGCGATGCTGTCCTCAAGGGGGACAGGAAGGCATACGGGAAGCTCTTGTACGGGCGCGTCTGGTTCCCTGGGGCCGGGAAATTTGACAGGATCGACAACGAAGCACTAGGTCTGCCCGAGGAGGATCTGGATGAGGCTACAAAGGAGGCGGTGCGTATGGCTCTGAACCACGAGGTTCCTTACTGATGAGAGTGGAGATCAGACGGTTTTTTTTTTTGGTTTTGTTCAGCTTCACCGCCCTGCTTTTTATCAGGGCAGATAACTCTTCACAATATTCATGCAAGTTGTGAAACTATTTCCGGAAAGAGGTTTTCTGGTATTCAAATCCCGACGCGGGCAGCAACAGACTGCGTCCAGCCCAAACTATGACCCGTCTATCGGGATACACTACCCTGGGTTGGGACTCCCATGCCAAATACAAGACCATCCGCTTCCACGGACGGTGATGTGCCCGCCACCCACACCAAGTCAACACCCCCGAGCGATGGCGATTTACTGGCAGCACTAAAAAATGAATAAATGTTAGCATTGGCGCTTGAATATCGTTTTCAAGCTCACAGGGCTGGCTGCTATTGTCGAAGCTGCCAAAACTTACTTGGAACTAATTATGATGTCTCGAGTTAGTACAGAACTCTAAATCTTAGGTAGGAATATTTTGCAGCAAGGGGAAACATACAGTGCAGGACTCTGCGGAAGAGCAGCGGCACTTCTTGCAGTCAACCTTGCGAGCGTCGAGCAGGGCGCCGCTGTCGGGGGCGACGTTGGGGGCGGCCATGACGACGGCGGCCAGGAGGGAGAGGAAGGCGATGGAGAACTTCATGGTGGCGGTTGAAGGTTTGGTTGGAGGAGTTTCCGAGAGGAAGATGTATGTGTAGGGTGGTTGGGAGTGTTGTCCTGAGGGTAGGGTGATTTCTCTTCTTCTTTTCGTCCTTGGGCAGGGCCCGTCTTCCCTTTTTATACACGAAATCTGCAGCCATGATGGTTTTTTCCTTTTAGTGCTCGTCAAGATCTTCGCCACGTCTCGTATCACAGCCCCCTCCAACGGCCACTTAGTGCGGGCCTAGGCTGAGGGGTAGGTAGTACCAATATTGGACGCCTCCTGCACATGCCTCCGCCTCCTCAAAGGAGGACAAGCAATGTCTTGCCGTAGAAAAGCCGGACTCTCGATGCTGTCGGCTGTCGGTTATCGGCGCTGGACCGTCTCCCTGCATGAACGGTGGTGGTGACAGGAAGCAGGGTGTAAGCTGATGGTGGTACTGGATTTTAACGAGCGGTAGCCTCCAATTGGCAGTCTGCGCCGCTGTCAGCATCCGTGGTGGCTATACCCCACAGTCAGACTCTGACAGGCGACCGATTGTTGGACCGCTTTAGGCTATGGCACCCCTGTTTGCGCGGGGGCCGCGAGCCTATGCATTGGCAGCTAACCCGTCTGACACCATGTGCTCAGCACTATCACAAAACGGTACGAATCATCTGGCAAAACATTGATGTCGGTAAAATTCGCCGAGGGGGCATGTGGCTGTGTTTTCTTTTTTAAAGGAGAGGCAAAGTTATTTAGGGAATTCTTCGGCGAGCGGCCGGAAAATGATATTTTTATATCAGCCATCCAGGAAGCGCCACTAGGAGATTCCGTATTTCACCCGATGGCAAAAAAGTCCCGGGCGTGAATATGAGGGACCTGCCGTGGGAGCCATCCATCTTGAGCTGAGAAAAGGAGGCAAATAACCAACAAGGACGCAAGGGTAACTCCTCCCTGCAGAAAATGTAAAATATTTATAGGGCCCGTGCAACGCCCTTATCAAACGATAAGGGCGGTGCACGGCCCTGTACAAATATCTCTGCGCAGGCTCGGCCCTCTGCCTGCGGCGACCTGACCTCCCGACACCATTATCGAAACTTTACCCTACTACTGTAAACATACTTTTTTTTGGCTTTCACATTTAGTATCGCGTTTACAAACTTACTGGGATCGAATTGTATCTAGCTAGGTACCCAGGTTGTCACGCACGACTTTCCACACAGTTCAAGGAGAACTTCAGTTTAAATCTCGTTTTAAGTCACACTGATCGACTTTTCTGACCGCCCTCATCACAAACCATTCCATCAAAATCCCATCCCCCAATGTTCTTTAATACCTCCTCCCCAGCAGCAACTGCCTCATCGCGTCCGTCTTCGCCATGGACAGCGGCGTCTTGCCCGTGTCCGAGACGGCGTTTACATCCGCGCCGTACGAGAGCAGCAGCTGCACCACGCTCGTGTGCCCGTTGTTGACGGCCCAGTGCAGCGCCGTCCACTGGTACAGAGTGCGCATCGACGCGTTGGCCCCGAGCTCCAGCAGTCTCTTGGTCTCGGCATAGTTGCCGCCCGCGGCCACGCTATACAGGGGGAACTCGCCGCTGGCGTCGAGGACGTTGAGATTCGTGGCGACCGGGCGTGTGGAAGCGTAGGGCGACGACGTGTGGGACCTTGCCGCCTGGAGCTTGGCTTGGAGGCTGGTGATGCGGGTGTTCAAATCTCTGGTGGAGGTGTCGAGACGCGTCTGGAGCTGGTGCGTTGGCTGACGGCGTCTGACATGTCATTCTCGAGGCGTTGGTATGATGCTTTGAGCTGCTTGGCGTCTTCGTGGGATTTGGCGAGCTGGTCACCGGGGACACGGTTTTCGTCTGTGGTAGTCTGTGGAGATGCAGTTAGTCTCACGGGGTACTTGGTGATTGGGTTTGGCGCGGAATTTACCTTGACAGCGTTTTGCTGATCCAGTAGATGTTTCATGTGGGCCGTAAGCTTGTGGTCGAAGTCAAACTTCTGCTGCTCGCTCCAGCCAAGTGATATGCCGAGATCGTGGGCTTTCTCCATGATAGCGGGCTGATCCAAGGTGTTGGTTGTCAAGAGGGAAATCATCTCGAGAGTTTTGTTGATGACTTCGTCCTTGGCCATGAGTTCCTCGCCGGGGCCTCGGCATTCGTCTCCCTCGTCGCCAGTCCGCACTGTCTCGGCGACGGCGCCGTAGTGATTCACCGTCACATCGTTGACCCCTTCTGGAAAAGTCACCTTGGTCTGGATCGCCACCGAGCAGTCGTCACGCAATTCATCTCCGGTCTTGTATTTCTTGTTGACGGCAATATGGAAGCTGTTGTCGGGCTCAACTTGATAAGTCGCGGCGCCAGCTGCCTGCTTGGCCGTAATGGAGAGCAAGCCTGCTGGGGTGGAAATCGCCAGTCCAAAAATGCCTATCTCGAATAAGGCCCATTAGCTCGACATACGATTGTGTTTTAGCGGTATAACTCACCCTTGAAGTTCTCCCGAGTTGCAATCGCGAAGCATCCCTCTTCAGTGGGAGTCCCGACAACCTTTTTGATCACTGGTTCGCAACCGACAGCTTCGATTAACAAGATTGATCCAACTTCTATTTCAGCGAAAACGGGCTCCGATGTGCTGGCGACCTTCGCCCATACGCGAGGAGTAGAGTCGATTGTGATCTGACCCGACTTTCCGGGCTCCACTTTGGGAATCACAATAACATGCTTGGTGGACTCGAGAATAAACAACTCGTCGGAAAAGAGGACATAGGATTGACTTTTGCTAGTGTTATTTTTGATAGAAATGGTATGCTGTACCATTGTGGATGCTTGATAGAAGGCTTTTGCCCGTGTGGTATGGGCTAGTGAATTTACTTGGCGAAGATGTCCAGTTCAAATAAGGCAGAGGAACGCACGGTCACGGAGCGGTTTGTTTCGGGCGTTTACATATCCCGCCCTGTGACCACACTTTCGGCTCGGGCATGGCAGCGTCAAGGCTTATGCTGCCACTCGTGGCCTATTCTTACCCAGTCTTGTGTCGCAATCATCATGGAGCCAATTGTAACACTCCATTGTCACACGTGTTACTCCCTGAATTATTCTTCCTGCACATGCAGGCCTACGCGACTGAACCCCTCACTTCTAGACACTCATAGAATCTGCGGCGCGTCACAAGGACTGAAGTTTAGGGTCGTGGATGCCCTCATCTGCATTGGATAGCCAGGGAATTTTCGACGAGGTGGTAATATTTGAGCTGGCGGTATTTGTGGATACAGCAACGCCCAATCACAAGGATTTTTGTGGCAAAGAGTCTGTGACACGTCACCTAGAATGGCTGCAGTGGTGGGTGGCACAGAAGATGGGGTAACTCCGCGGTAGGGAGGTAGGGTCAATTTAAGGAGTGGGGTGGCTGAGATGCCTCCTATTGTGATTCAATGCTATCCTAAGTTCCCGTTCGTTTCCATCGTAAGCTACAGGTTACAGGGGTTGTAAAGGTTACAGAATTGCATTGAAGTAATGTATCCTATCCATGTCTCCACTCTGACGGTACCTTGGCTCTCGCCGGAATTTGCACTCGCGCCTTGTCACCTGGCAGCCCTGTCCCTGAGACCTGTACAAGCGATGGCCATCTAGACGACCGTGAAAATGCTCTGACTGTTCGCATCAGTGCTGTAGCTGACGGTGATCTCCTTCTGACCAGTCGCAAAGACAACCTTCTGTTTCACAGTGAACTTGTCAGGATCGACTACCGATCCCAGCGAAACGGCACCGCTGTCGTTGTCAACCCTCCCGATGTACAGGTTGAGAGCCGGCTTGATAATGCTCTTCTGACCGGCCTGGACGGGAAGAACAGCCACGGGCCGGACCTGAGACGTTCCGGTATCGATTTCGCGAGCGACGCCCGTGACATAAAAGTTGGAAGCCGGGATGCTTGCGTTGGTGTAGATGGTGAAAGAGCCGCCAGGCGATTGCCCCGCGGACGCCGCGAGGTTCATGTCCTCGCCGTCTGCCGAGGGGGACACGGTCAAGTCAGTCCCGTTGTTTAGCTGCGGATGGCCCAGCGTAACAGGTTCGGACGCCGTGAGCGTGACTTTGTGCCCAGCCTTCAGGGAGCTGCTCTGCACAGTCGATTCGCCGACAAATCCGTAGATCTGGCTGGTGAATTGGAATTGCGCGCTGCGGCCCTTGCTGAGGGGTTTGGTCAGGAAAACGACCACAGACTGCAGTTTCGCGTTGTTCTGGCTGGAGACTGCGCCGGATACATCGCCAAAGAATGCAACGTAGCGCTCTTAGTCCTCTCCGCCTTTGTTGTTGACGATGTTGACTGTGTAGGTGACCATGGTGTCTTGAATCGATCGACGCGCTATTATCGGGCACTTGAGAACATGCAACTGTCTTGTGTGGACAGAGGATTCCTGACATTCCACCAACCTCGGAGGCCCAAAGCAATGCCTTTATGTATTGATGAACGAGGCCAGCCTGCATTCAGGTGCTCTACTGGCAGTGTGTGCACACCCAGGGTGTGGCCAGTGGATGAAGCCCCACACAAAAGTGCGGTTTTTAAACCTCCAGGCTGGTCTGGACCAAATCCATGAACGATGGACCGAAGACCTGCAGCAAAGTGAGGCGACAGCATTGTTCATTCTTCTCATTGGCACAAGACAGTTCCCGATTCAATCGAGGTATTTTTTCTTCGTTTTCGGAGGTCACGGCCCCTTGGGTCTTTTCCGCCGAGATTGTGCGACCCTACACCAGAGGTGACAGGTGCCCGTTGAGGTGGCATCTTGGGTTCCTTATAGCTCGTTCCCCTCGGCTGCACTTCGAACCGTTCGTCGACAACGGTCCATCTCAACATGACAGAAAAGGACACCCGAGTTCGCACTAAAAACCGCTCGGGGGTGACTGAGGTGGGACGGAGTTACATGTGCTACTTTGCCGATCAGAGAGTCAAGTCCAGCCGCAATCTCCCACTGGACCCGACCATTTTCTACTCCTCCAAGAGGTCTACGCGCGACGGAGGAAGCCAAGAGTTCACGATCCGCCCAGCACTCTTTGGCCTTCTCTGCTATTGCCAAGACCAAAACAATATTGAGATAAAGCACGGCAGCCGTGTGACCGTGACCTACGAAAGGACCGTCAGATTAGGGGACAAAGGCAATGATGGCACCTCACTGCACGTCAGGAAAGGGGATGACGGCGAAATCAGCTTTCAAGGCCCAGACGCTCTCAAGGGCAGGGCTCCTATCAACACTTTCGAGATCTTGTACGACGCGAACCTTCCTGACACCAACAACTACGCCGTCGGTATCGGTCGCATGGTGGAACGGGAAGTGGTTCCTGTAGCCATTGTTCGATGTGTCCCGAACACGACCTTCGTCTTTACCCCAAGCCACCGTTTTTATACCGTCCTCAAGCCAGACTCGGACCCTAATGAGGCCGGGTCAGACTACAAGACAGGGACGGTCGTGTCCCATGCCAAACTCAATCCTTCCGACCGCACCCCGGCTCTGGCCGAGATAGACGGCACAGGCAATCTCATAGAAATTTCCGAGGATGAACCCGGCGTCTTTTACGTCAATGCCCCCGCGAGAAGACCTGCTCGGCCAGCAAACCACTTTGCCCATACCAGCACTGCCAATGACACACCGCGGGCGTCAGCGTCTGCCTCAAGCTCCCGCCCGACTGGCGCTCCTACGGCGTCCACGGCAGAGGGGATCCCAACCACAGAGGAGTTCCACAAACTCATCTCGCAAGTCTTCCCGGACTACCGCCCCAAGCGAGAGAGCGACGACGACGACGACGACGACGACGACGACGAAGATCTGGGCGACGACGGATTCCATCTCGATCGCCTGAAGCAATGGGACATTGTATTCGTAGTCGACGACACAGGCACCATGCGCCTGCCGACAAAAGGCCATTGGGATTACATGCCCAAGAACTACACGGGGCAGAACCGGTGGGGGCTGGTGTGCGACGCGCTCCTGTATCTCGCCGACGCGGCTGCTTCGCGTGACGAGGACGGCGTCGACCTCTACTTCCTGATCAACAAGAAGCTGGGCAAGAAGAAGCTAAAAACCGGGCAGCTGGTGCTCAACCAGCTGGAGAAGAACATTGTCAAGAAAAATCGTGGTGGAACCTATTTTGAGCCGACACTCCGACCCATCATCACACGGTACTTGAACAAGCTGAAGGCGTCCCTTTGGAACAACGACGAGAACGCCGAGGACATCCGGCCCCTCGACATCCTCGTGCTGACCGACGGTGCGGCGTTGGACAAGGACAATACGAAGGACTTGCTTGTCGATACGGTGGTGCAACTTAAGGACATGGGCGCTTCCACCTCACAGATTGGGATTCAGTTCGTGCAGGTAGGCGAGGACAAGGAGGCTAAGAAGTGGCTAGACCGCCTCAACATGGCGGTGAAACTCGCAAGCCCAACCGGGTTCGATGTGAGTTGCCCCTCTTCTTGTTCGGAGAGATTTAGTACTGAACCTGCCAGATTGTCGACACCGTTGCATACACCGAGTTGGATCACGACAAAATATCCTTTGGTAAAAAGCTCGTTCGGATCTTGGTTGGTGGCATGGATTCGGCCCAGAGAGTCAAGGATGACGACCAAAGATCGACCCGCAGCCTCTGAGCCGTGAAGCTATAATCTAGCGCTTAGGGGATCTAATTCCACTATGTCGGCTCTCCTTCTCCGGGTGCACGTAACTACACAGTCCAAATTCCTCGGAGAACCTGAATTGTTTTAGGATCGTCCTTTGCCGGCGCAGTATCTTGAGTGCCAGCCGCTTCGCTATCTTTCTAGCTTCCAGACGGGCTTCTGCGGCGTATGCGTTTAATGGAGGCATCTCTCAGTGCTCCAAGCCGGTGTAGGAAGTGGCATTTAAGGAGCTCGTGGACTTGGTCTTCGTCTCTTATGTGCTCCTTGCTCTGTTCCAAATGAGATACCAAGTACTGGCAGGCGTATTAAAAATGTGCTGGCAGGGGTGTGTCGATATTTCCCCTGTCACGTAATTATCGGACGCCGTCCTGGTCCCGTCGTTGTGCGGGGTCTCTCTGGACCAACGAATATTAACACCCTCTTTCGGCGGTATTAATTACGGCTCATCCGTCCTCCTGATCGCGCGGGAGCCTCTTCACTATATTTGTCGCTGCGGTCGCCCACAAGCCAACAGCAGAAGATACAAACAACCCAGCAGCAAAGGCTCAGCCAAACGCAGCAATGGGACCGGTCGACATGGTGCTCACCATCATCTCGGCTATCAAAACGGTGATCGAGCTTTACGAAGACCTCGAGAGCGGCAAGAAGGAGGTAGACGACACAGAGAGGAGCCTCGGATCGTATTACGTGGTGTTTAAATCCACCCACGCCACCCTTCGGCTAAAGGGGCGGAGTGACGAGCTGGGCGATGTCGGGAAGCAGATGGGCAAACACATCGTCAGGATCGAGGAGCACTGCGATGTATTGAAGGAGCTGCTGTTAAGCGTGCGAAACCGCACGTCGCCAGATCCCACCAAGTTCAGACATCGCCACCTCAAGCTCCACGAGCTCAACTGGATGGTATGGAACTGGGGCCCCGCAGGTCGAGCATGGGTTCAGGCCGAGGTCGCTGAGATCCAGAAAGAGCAGACGGCGATAGACAACCTCCTGCGTGCCATTGGCTTCAGCCGCAGCGAAGCCGCCGCCATCGATCAGAAGAAGATCATCGACACGATCGAGAGATCAGGTGCGGGGTCAACGAGAACAGGCTGGCTGCCCCTGGCGGCGCCAACGGCCGGTCGGGGCCTTCTGGCGGCGACGGCCACGCGAGGTAGGTGTTCCTCCCGCCGCGACCGCGCAGGGAGAACTGCAGCGTGCCTTTTGTGGTCCTGTGGGACGAAGGGCGCAGCGTCATCTCGCAGGGCATCATGGAGCTACTAGCGCACTGGACGCGGGCGCGCGGCAAGCCGTTCCCTGTGGCCGAGTGGGGATCGGCGGGCTTCTTTGTGCGGGCACAGGGCGACTGCGTGGGCGAGATCCGGTCGATGCGCTATCTGACCAAGAAGTTCGTCTTCGAATTCAAGGACGGCGGCGAGCCCACCGAAAAGGTCGCTCGTGACGCCCTGTACGACAACAAGGCCCTTGGGCGCATCCCGCCCGACCCAAAGTGAGTGATGCAGAAAGTCGGACTGGCAGACGACGGATCTGCGTGCCGGCTAAGTGATGAAGAGATTTAGATTTGAGCATGGGATTACTTTCGCGGCATGTGAGAATCCGTGATGAAGCTGGCCCTTTGTAGAAACGTCTAGGTCTCGAGCCCTACCGTCACCGTACAGATTCGCCCTAATCTCTGGGCAGGCTGGATGCACTCGGGGCGGCATGCCGCATGCAGACGGAGACATGGGGCGCAGCATGCGAGTGCGAATCATGGGCCGCCGCTGGAAGAGGGTTGCACCGGATTGCTTATGGAAAACGCCTCGACTTGCGGTATTGTTACGGCGCAGCGACGCAGATCGACCTACGACTTGAGATTTGTGCATCTGTAAAACAAGAAGGCACATTGCATATTGCCCCTCCTGCATGTGGCGCGGGTTGCCTTTGTGATCCTTCCAATATGGTGCACACAACCGGGCGTGAAAAGGAGAGGCGGAGCAACGTGCTATTGGCAGACTAGACGTCCGCCAAGGTATAAAGGAAATTTTGCCGTTAGATAGCAGGGACGACACGAACACGGCTAATCAACCATTGGGGGCCATGATGTCGGCTGCGTCGACGACTCCCTCGTGGGGGCGGAATGTTATGAAGCTGAAGCACTGAAAGAATACTGTGAAACCCCAGCCGAAAGGGTTGTGTGCCTTGGGGGCTTTTGTCCCACGTCGGTGGATAGACCGGAGTCTCGGCAGCAATGAGGCTTAATATCACAAGGCGGATCGATCCTCTTGGGGGTCGACGGGCTACTTGGGGTTAAATGTCTAGGCATTTCTCAGGCTGCTTCCTTAAAAGTCTGCTTTTTGGCATTCAGTCGTCACCAGACGGTCCAGGTTTGGCCGACCGGCATCGGCGACATAGGATTAACCAAGCTTGTTACAAAGTCTCGATTTCAAGTCTTTTTGCGCCAAGATGCGTCTCACATCCTCGCTGGCCCTCCTGGCGCTCGCCTTCCGCGGTGCCAACTGCGCAGCAGCCGACAAGCCAGCCGACAGGAGCTCGAATGAGGCAGCAGGGGGCCCGGGGCCAGGCGTGAACCCCCTCCCAGGTTTCCTCAAGGGCTTCATGGAAGCGCCCGACATCATTGCCCTGTTTAGCGAAGTGGACGGGCGGTGCGAGTTCACGAAGCGGCTCAAGACCAGGGCGCTGCTCGAGTACCCGAACCTCAACGTCGTGGTGTATTCCAACCTCGGGGCGAGCGATGCCTCACTCATAAACAAGTTCTGCGCCCCCATCAACATTCAGCAGGCGGTCTGGCCTCAGCACACGTACAGGCTCTGCGTCTTCGAGACGGGCCGGTTCACGCGGGTCGGCGACGACAGCTGCGAGAATTGGCAGTGTGGAGGGTGCGCCATGGAACTCTACGGATCGACCGTCGAGTTCTGCCGCGTCGGGCCCACGACGACGCCTTCGCGGACCGCCACAAGCAAGCCCACAAGCAAGCCCACAAGCCAGCTGCCGAGAACAACGATCCTGTACGGGGGCGGCACCAGGAAAAGCACGTCGAGCACAACCAAGGGGCTGTCCAAAACCAGCAACAAGGCCGCGACCAAGACGTCGACCACCGCGACTAGCAGGAGGCCGAGGGGAACGACCACCCAGCAAACCACGACGTCGAGCCAGCCTGTGCCCGGCACGGCCGCCACGGACGCTTCTACTCCTCCTCCTACTACTTCTACTACTACTCCTCCCGTTCTGCCGCCCACGTCGGCGACTGGGGACGGTAATGCGGGTGCGAGTACCACAGGCGCACCACGTGCTGCGGGCTCGGCGAATGAACCCGACATTGTCGGAGTGCTTGCGGCCATGGGCATGGCTTTTATGGCGATGGCTTGAGTGTGCGATGTCTGGTGATGGAAGGGTAATACGATTCTCGCTTTCATATAATGTTGGATAGGGCTAGACTCACTGCGCATGGTCTCCCATCTGTATAAAACGCGGGAGACATTCGCCAGGAGTCACTCCCAAATTTTCTTCATTCGAACATTCACTCGACGTTTCATAAAATCATCGTACACACATCGAGCCAGAACACCATCAGGGTTACGGAAGAAAATGTCAAGTGTACAGGTTACCCTCTAGTAGGGCTTGAAGTGCTCAGTCATATGCTCCCGCTCGGCCGGCATCACCTCGTGACAGCCTCCCCTCCGTCTTCCCTGCAGCGGGCGCCGGCGGCGAACAGGTCGCGGATCTGCTGGAAGTGCATCGAGAAGATGCCGATGGCGTCCACCGGTCGAGCCAGTGCACCATCTGCGAGCCGCGCTGCACCACGGCGTATCTCCTTGGATGACCCAGCGGCGGGAGAACCACTTGGATCGCATCAGGTAGAGCAGCCCGGCCCGGTCGGAGACGTATTCCAGGCTGTCCTGAACGTTGGGCTCCAGCAGAACCGTGGGGGTGAACTCCATGGTCCGGTCGCTCCGGCATTCTCTGTCGGCGCTGCCGAGCCGCGCCAGCACATGATCCGCCTTGGAGTAGTCCGGCGCTGCTTTTCCGCATTGCCCATGCGGTTGATGCGGAGGGCGTCGATCCAAAACACCCGCTCCTCCGTCTTGTACCGCCGGTACCGCAGGTACCGCAGAGCATCGTACAGACAAGGCTTGACGCGCAGCCGCTTCCGGCCCAGCTGCAGCCTGTCCAGCTCTTCCACGTCCTTTCCGCCGAGTGGCTTCCCCTCCCTGAGCTGTTGCCGGAGACGGACGTAGTCGCCAAAGGACCGGCCCGTGGACGCGGGGAACTCGGCGGTTGAGACTGACGCGTAGCAACGCCCAGTCGACATACCTGAGTTAGACCTCCGTCCCTAATTCGGCATCAAAACGACCAAGCGGACCTAGTCCTCCTCTAGTTTTTTTTTTTTTTTTTTTTTTTTTTTTTTTTTTGTAATCGCATCAGATCCCTCGATACACGGCAGCGGAATTTAGCGAACTTGTTGCAGACGGTATCTCGATCGAATTCCAGCAGCCTGTCGGGGATTCGGAACGGAGATGTCATTTGCTCATGAAGATGCAGTGGAAATGCAGACAAAGCAGTAGTACTGATGGGAAATTCGCGAACATCTGCGGAAAAGTTGTTGTGTGGCCACGAGTGAGCTAATACCTGCAAGCTATGCGTGAGAATGAGGGGTCAGACTGAGGATCGAGGTCCTAAGCACTAGTAACCATAGGCGCGGAGGAAAAGATGAGCCCATCACCTCTCCGATTCCAGAGGCTTCCCCAACTAGCTAGAAGCTGAGCGCCGAAATTGTGCCCACGGATCTGCGGACTTGGTGCATGTGGCCTGCCGCCGGAGGGTCCCACTTCATTGACGTCTCCTCAGTCCTCCCTGGTTTCTTTCCGCGCGAATTGCTATTTTTCGCATGGCTGACTGAGGTCGCATTTGGGAATCGGCACGTATGAATACCTCTGCTTCCGCTCATCTTCCGGGCGGGAGTGGGTGCGCGGGATGGCGTGTTTGTCTTCTAGGTTCCGATGGCTGTGCGTGCAGTGAGGTGAAGCGTCGGCGGCACGGCCCGTTCATCGTGACGTCGCACCGCGGGCACGGTGCCTGAGCTCGACGCATGCAGAGTCTTGCGGTACAAAATAGAGGCATGAGTTGGGGACAAGGAACTGCGATAGGGCCTGAAGATGAAGAGTCAGAAGGGATGAGATTCAAAACATGAGCTATCGATGGTGAGACGGGATCTACAGGTACGATGACCGTATAGGCGCGCCGTCGAATTTACGGCGGAAGAAGGAACAGGAGCCCTGTATTCAAATGCATAGATGACAAGAACAAGACAGACAGATCAAGTGGCACCCAGAACAAAAGAGAGTGGAATTGGATGACATGTTACGTAGCAATGCTGGAAATAACAATCGACCAACCACCCTAGTTCGCATGCCAGGTGGTGGTGCTTTCCGCCCATCCAAAGTCGCAATCAAGCCAAGATTCTAGTATACAACTAGGTAACCAACTGCCGGGGGAAAAAATCAAGCAACGGTCACAAAACACAGCCTACCCGCGTTTACAGCATGACGAGCGCACCCACACCCATGGCGGCGACTGCGTACAGGCCGACGGCGAGCTCACGGAGAGAGACGGCGGCGTTCTTGTCGCCGCTGCCGCCGTTGCCGCCGCCGGGGGCCGCGGTGGCGGTGCGGGCGTTCTCGACGGCAGCGCTGGCGCTCGACAGGGCGGCGGTGCACGACGACGGGGTGGAGGGGCTGGACACGACCTCGGCCTTGCCCTTGAAGTCGCAGGCGCCGGCGGCGTTCTTCTGCGACTTGTAGTACGTGTCGAGGACGTGGGTGAGCTTGGCCTTGTCGTCGCACATGGAGTACGGGCCGTAGACGCCCGTGGTGGTGTTGGCGTTGATGCCGCCGCAGGGGTTGCCGGGCTGGCCGCAGATGAAGCCGAAGATCTCGCCGTAGTTCTTGGACGACAGGCTCGACGACGGGGCGCAGGCGGCGGCCTTGACCATGCAGTCGCAGACGGCCGAGTCGGGCTTGGGCGGCAGGTTGGCGTTGGCGCGCCACTTGTCGTGCGTGGCCGGGCACTCGGCCGGCTTGTTCGTGGGGCTGTACGACGACATGTCGATGGCCTTGGGGCTGGCCGAGGTGATGGCCTTCTTGAGCGCGTCGTAGTTCTTCATGGTCGTGGCCTTGCCGCTGTCGTCCACCTTGACGAGGCCGTAGTTGTTGTCCTCCTCAAAGTACATGTACACGATGCCGCCCGAGAAGACGCCGGTCATGGCGTCCGAGTACAGGGCGGTGGCGTCGCTGAAGTCACGGCCCTCGGACTTGAGCGGACCCTCGTTGCAGCCGTACTCGGCGAAGAAGACGGGGACCGAGTAGTTCTTGAAGAAGTCGACCTGGCCGCTGTAGCCGGACGCCTGCATGGAGCTCGCGCCGCACCACGAGTAGATGTTGTAGCCCCAGTAGTCGATGGCGTCGGACTGGTTGCCGCAGTTGAAGTAGTTGGCGAGGTCGACGCGGATGTCCGTGTCGTCGTTGGTGGCGTAGCCGACACCCATCCAGCGGCCGCCCTTGGACTTGATGTAGGCCTTGGAATCGCGGGTGGCGGCCTTGACGAAGGCCGACGCGCCCGTGTTGGTCTTGTTGTTGGTGACCTCGTTTCCGGAGAAGAAACCGATGACGTTGTCGTACTTGGCCATCTCGTCGATAACCTTCTTGTAACGGTCGAAGAGGGGGACGTTCCACTGCGGGTTATCGCGCTCAATCGAGAGGGACGGCTCGCCCAGATCGGCAATAACGTAGATGCCAGCATCGTCGAGCATCTTCATGCACTGCGAGTGGTCGGCCGTGGGGTCGACGGCGTAGACACGGATGGTGTTGGTGCCGGCGGCGGCCAGGATGGGGACGTCGCGCTTGCAGATGGAGGCATCCGACAGCGGGTCGATGTACTTGGTGGCCGTCGACTTGGAACCGGCGGCGCCAACGGCCTGCTGGTACGCAATACCCTTCATGTAGAACTGCGTGCCGTTCTCGTAGAAGAACTTGGCGCCCTAGAGCAATAGTCGCACAGGCGCCGCGGTCAGCAGGGGTTATATGGCAGAGACGTGCGCGCAGTAGGGAGAGCCTGGTCTTCCTCTCACCTTCATGACGATGGGTTGCAGCGCGGCCGAGGCCTGGCCCATCATGAGGCCGGCGGCCAGGAGGGAGCTCTTGGAGAAGCCCATTTTTGTGGAATCCGGTAGCCGAAGAGCAAAATGTGCAATGTTGGAAAGGTATGATCGGGGAGCCCAGGCGTCCTGTTGGCTATATCCCTGCTATCAAAAAACGATGCAGGCGTCGAGGCGCGTTACTGGTGTTTTGGCGACGACGGAATGCTGGCGACCAACGGCTTTTTGTTGTCTGAGAATCTTGATTACCCGAGCCTAAGATGCGAAACGGTCGGAGGGATGCGCCAAGAGAGGCAGGGACGGACTGCAGTAGTCCAAAAAGGGGGGCAACAAAGAAACAGTATCCTGAATGAGTGTGAGAAGGAATTAAGAAATTACGGAAGCTATAAAGCTCTCGGACCGGCAGAGAAAAACAGAACTCGCAAGGGAGGAGCCCTATTTATTTCTCGCAAACAATGATGCAAGCAGGAGAAAACCACAAGCCCAGGCGCCAGAGCGAGATGGTGTTGGACTTCGTTTTTATTCTGAATCCTCCCCGCCTCCCGACCCATTGTCCTAGCCTCGGTCGGGGTCCGTGGAGCCATCATCCCAGGGGTGGTGGGGCGGTGGCTCAGCCTAGGCCAGGAATGGGGTCGCCGTCCCGTCTTCGCTACTTGGAGCTCCTGCGCAAAATGCTGGAAAGAAGCGGTGATTCGCGCAGGCGTGCTTCGTACCTGCGCCAGCGGCAGAGCGAATATGGATGGGCAGGGGTGAGAGGGGATTTTTTGTGGAAACGGCCGCGTCCTCATCTCGCCAAGCACAGTGTCTGAGTGCGCCAACAAGCCAGCCAAGACTGCACCGCGAGAAAACCCGCGAGGACAAGACGTCTTGACTTGCTTGGAAAACGCCAATTCTTGCCGCGATCGCTCGTCCCGATGAAGCCTGCGGAAGCCATACTATCTTGGTTTAGTCGACGTTGGGGGCTCGGTAGCCGACGGCCTCGAACAGAACACTCCCAACCAACGCGCTCACACTGTATCTCTGCTCTCGTCATCCACAGCTCCTTTCGGAAGGCTGGGCCCCTGAATAGGGGGTTCGGTTCCTTGTGGGGAGGATTGGACCACATAATGAACAACCCTGAATTGCGCCGTGCGGCCTGTGTCTTTGTCCTTGGCTGGGGAGGCAGGAAACGTTGATCTCGCCTTTTGTTTTTACGTGGAGATCAATCATGTTGGAGGACCATGCTGCAATGGTCTGAACCGCCATTCGACCCGTCAAAACAGGACAGCAAATGGCCCACGGATCGATTTTGGGCTCTGTCCCTACCGGGGAATCTCGATGGGCTATGCCGTCGCGGGTCGATTGGCGGTCTCCTCCTGACCTCGGCATACGGCTCTCATTCAATCGAGATTTCCTCATCAACGGAGTTTGATGATGATGCGACCCGGGCGGTGTCTGTTGCAGGGGATTTTCCAGGGACGACGGGGGCTATTGCTGGGGTGCGCCTTCTGCCAGAGCGGAACAACAGGGCAGCAGCGGCCTGGACCCTTGAGACGCCCACCGGAATCCCACGTCGAGGCGGGTCGCAATTCCTCAATGCCATCCACCAAACTCGATGGATGGCTGGTAGCCGTCAGGCGAATCTCCCACCGCCAATCTCTTCTGGCGCCCTAGCTGGATGCCTGAGGTTGTGGTTCTTTTCTTTCGGGCAAGGAACATGAAAGCCTGGCTGTTGTGGGATCAAAGGCCCCTAGGTGTTGGTGCATAAAGACCACCTGGGTGGGTCCTCGACTGCAATCAACCAGACGTGCCCCGAATTCGCTGGCATCAATCACCTCGTGCCAGCCAGAGAACGATCTCAGGCACATTCATCAACGGCGAGCCCTTGCCTGGGTCGACTGCTGTGACTGCAAACGATATCCGCTCTTGCCAGCCTGATTTCGCCAACTCCTGTTGCCGGGCTCTCTTCTTACAGTTTGTCTGGGTGGGCCGATGCGGACGCCGTTTTGCCTCAACTCCTCACCTCGGCCCAGTCGCCCAAGTCGAATAAGGCTCTGGGCCAAGTCCGCCCAATGTCCAATGCTCATCACAAGCAAGCTGCTTGGTTCTTTTTTCGTCCTTAGGGGCCCGTCTCTCTCCGTGTTTCTGCGGTGAATATCACAGCACCCTTTGCCCCGCGAATGGCCTTCAATGTCGGCAGACGGGTCTCGACTCACTGCCGGCCGAAGCGACCCTCCTTCACGGCTCGATGCCGGTCCGCGGATGATGTACCCACCCAAATCTTTTTTTGGGCGCCGCAGCCGGCCAGGGCCCGCGGCCGTGGAGGTCAGCCGGCTCTATACCTTCATGCTGCTATCGTGGTGCCACGGTGCCAAGCGTGTCCATCAAGTTGGATATGCATGCAGACGGTGCCAAGCGTGTCCATCAAGTTGGATATGCATGCAGACGGTGCCAAGCGTGTCCATCAAGTTGGATATGCATGCAGGCTGGCGGCCATCCACACGTCGTCGCCTGACCAGCGGAAGAGGACGCTAACAAGAAGCAGATATGCATGGGCGCCCATCACCCCACCCTTCTGGTTCGCTGTTCCCCTCAGGACTCAAGCATCTTCATCAAAAGCGCTCGCGCGCGTCTCGCCCGTCGTGAAGGCGGCGCATGGCCTGGACCAGTCTGCATCCCGCCATGGCGTATCTTCGGCTCCTAATACCAGTTAGGCGGCAAATGGAGGTTTGGCCCAGCGACCGCACGACGAGCGGCGGTGTTGTGCGGCGACCTAGATGACGGCGGCTCCTTTTCCCCATGCGCCCTTGCTTCTCAGCCGCAGACTCTTCGGGAGNCCCCCGTTCCCTGTCGGCACTAAAAAGCTGCAGCGCCGTCCCTCCGGTGGGGCGTCGAGCCAATGAGCGTTCGGTCTGCTACCGCTAAGTCGACGGATTATCGACTACACCACAATTTCCCCCTGCGCTCCTCGCTTCCTGTCGCCATGCTTGGTGTCACAGCTGAAAACGCCAAACCAGTGAGAAGTGCTCGCGCCGCTGCTAGTGCCCGCCACGCACCAGGGGTGGTTTTATTGGGATTTTTTTTCTTGCCCACCGCAGAGGGAGCTGCTAGTGTCTGCCTCCCAATGCGCCCGGCGCAGGAGCCCAGTGCACCCCGCTTGCCGCTTCCTGGAGGCGCCCTTGCCCATGCAGTGGAAGTCTCAGCCGATCCGAAACCTTGCTCGCCCGTCAATGGCTCTCCCCGCTCGAGAACGGTGGCGTCGAGTCTGGGCCATGGCTGTTTTTAGAGATGGTGTCGAGGACGGGTGCCAGCAGGGCCGAGACATGTCCCCGTTTTCTGGTTCATTTAAAGCCGGCCGGTCCCTCCCACATCGCTGAAGCCTGAACTCTACCTATCGACAAAACTCCTCGTCTTCCGCGACTGCCAAGTCACCGGACTGTTCTCTGGTCGGATTGCTTCCCAGCCTCTTTTACATTGTCCTTCACAGCCTGCTACCTTTCGTAACAACAAGTCTCCGCTGAACCTCGGACACAATGGCCGCCGGTCTGCTCACCAAGGGCCCTCCCGTGGAGCCAAAATGGGTCTTCGTCATCAGGATTGTCATCATCTTCTTGTCTCTCCTGGTGCTGGCCCTTGCCGCCTGGTCCATGCACGTCCATGTGACGCCTTACGACCCGATAGTCGGCACTTCCAGCACCACCTCCAGCTCCTGCCGGTACTCCTACTGCCGGAGGGCCATCGAGCCCCGAACCCTCGAGCCTAGGCAATATGGCATCTACTATACCAGCGTCACTTCGGCCCCGTCCATGATGATCTTCTCGGTACGTCATTGGATATCCTCCCAGCACCTAGAACTTTGATGTCCGTTTGTTTCATGCACAAGCAGACCAGCTGCTGACACGTACAATTATGCTCTGTTAGGCCATCTGGTCGCTCCTTACCTTTGGCGTCACCCTCGGAGTTGAGAGAGTCGCGCCGCAGTCCTTCTTCCGCATCTGCGTCTTCATCGCCTACATCCTAGCTGCCATCTTCATGCTTTCGGGATGGGCGTACATGGCCTCCGCCGCTGCCGCCTACGCTCCTCTGGCCGACCTCTACCGCCAGGCCCGGGTTACCGGGCCCGCCAACAGCTGGCTGACCCAGCTCGTGGCGTCCACTGCTGCGTGCGCTGGAATTGGCGCTGTTCTTTGGTGAGTCCACACGTGCCACTCCTCCGCAGTCGTTCTAGTACCTATGTACATAGCGGTTCCCAATTGCTAACCCCAGCCTACTGTCCCCAACACAGGGTCCTGATCATCATCGCCACCGTCATGTTCGCCATCAACTCGCTGCGCACCGAGGGGGCTCCCATGAGCGGCGGCGGCACCGAGATGCACGCCGTCGCCGCTCAGCCGCAGAAGGGAGGCGAGGTGACCGTCGAGACCCACCAAACCCCGGCCCCCGTCTACCAGCAGCAACAGGTGTACCCGCCCCAGCAGCAGCCGGGCTACGTCCAGCCGCAGCAGCAGGTCTATCCCCAGCAGGCTCAGCAGCCCCAGCAAACCTACGTGCAGCAGTAATGGTCGTGTGAATGGGTGAAAGACGGGGTGTTGTACGAGGTCACGTTATTCTTTGAGGTGAAGCATGGATTCCCCGTGTAGTTTGAGGGCCGCAGCAATGACGAGAGACTGTTGGGATAGGCCAAAATTGTTGCTCCCGAGTTCTCAATGTATGCGAGGAGTTTTCTGTTGGTGATTTTGCCTGGCTATTGTCCGAAGGTTGTAATACTCTGCAATTTATGCAAACGCCTTTGTTTTTTTCTGTCCCTCCTTCGCAGTCATCTCAACATGCGGTTTTTATTTGAAACCGAGCCCTGTCCTATATAAAGCTTGTAAAGGGTGTTGTACCCGAATGCACCTTTCAATTCAGGCGGCGTAGACACCATCACGGAAATGAGCCCGTGCGACGCTGAACGTCGATCTCTGCGGTAAAGCCAGCATTGTCTGCCAGCCTTCATTTCCCCGCCATCATTATTTCCCATGCAGACAGCACACCACCCCAGTTCCGGCTGACCGTTTACAACCTATCAAAAGCGAGACAGGCATCCGTTTTTCTGCAGGACGAGAGAGAGAGAGTGTGTGTGTGACAGGCTGTTCAGGGCCTGGAGCTTGGGTGGGGTCCGGAACCGAGCGGCTGACGGTCACACAGCTTCCCCTGTATCTGGTGCCCAACTCGAAAGAGGAGCGAGGCCCGAGCGGTGTCCGTTGGTCGATCCGTGTCTGTTGGCATGGGGCGCGGAACCTTTGAGGGAAGAAGATCATTGGCCATGTCAACGCCGCATGGTCCTCAACTGGGCTGAAAGGATTGCTCAAATGTGTAGGTACCCGCTTCAACAGCAGCCCCCACAACAACGCGGTTTGGGCGGGCTGGCTCGCACCAGGCGTGCCTCTGTTATGGTGTCGAAGATATTTGCATCTCGCGTTATGGTGTCGAAGATATTTGCATCTCGCGTTATGGTGTCGAAGATATTTGCATCTCGCGTAAGTCGTGCTGGGGATACCGTCTTCGTAAAATCTATACCACCTGGTATTTCTCAAGAAGCTAGTCGTCTGACGCGTAGCTAAAGTGAGTACGATTGCTCTTGGAAAGGAGGGACGGAATGTGTGGTGCCTGCGTCTCGGTTAGGCCAGCCAAAAGTGTCTGATCCGCCGTCAGATGCATCTGTAAGCGCGGCGCCCTGCATGCCAAGAATCGCAATCTCTTTTGTTGGCCGTGATAGAATCTGTTTTCTGGACTGCTGTTTCGAGGGCGGGGGATTGCTAGCCGTCCTGTAGACTTATTTCTCTGCAGCGTGCCCCCCTGGGAGCAAGACCGACGTTTGCTTTGCTCCCCAGAAGCAGATGGGCCAGGGAAGTAGCCATCGCCTTTCGTTTGCCAGAGCAGAGCTCTCCTGTCACCATGGATAACAGCGCCGCTCTGCCGGCCCCGGGGCGGAAATCAGACACCAGTAGCCAGCCCGTGAGCCCTGCGTCGGCCGTATCGCCGCTGGACGGCCAGACTCACCACGGCGGTTCTGAGAAGCGGGACGAGCACACCAAGATTCGCACTGCCGAAACGTCAACCTTCCTCAGCGACAGCGAGGGTGGCGGCAACTTGCGGCATGCATTCGAGCCGGTCCCATGCCGAAGCACTGCCTGGAACAGCTTCTGGGGCGACGCCGTGCTTGATGTCTTGCAGGTTCTGCTAGTCATCCCCTTCGTCTGCCTTGGCATCGTCGTGCTCACCCAAAACGGCAAGACGACGGCCGAGGTCAAGTGGATTCACCATATTACAGCTGCGATATCATATGTAAGTGATACCCAGGGCTAGTCTACCCACTTACGTCCAGGGTCCCAATGATGCTTCGGGGAAAGCTATGGAGGATGCGTGAGCAAAAAACTGTGTCACTGGTAACGAAGCTAACTCCAACCGTTCATCCACTAGGGCCCAACCATCTTCCCCATCCTCTTCTCGCTCATCATCGGCCGGCTCATGAAGGTTGTCCAGTCCTGGAAGCTGGAACGTCGGGGAACGCTGGAGACCATCGAGCAGCTCCACGGCAGCCGCACCGTCACCTCAGCCGTCATAACCCAGATCAAGTTGCAAAGCTTCAACCTATTGGCAATAGCCATCATCCTCCTCTGGGCGCTCTCCCCCCTCGGATCACAGGCGGCCCTCAGGGTCGCTGCCATCGTCCCCGTCTTCAACAATGTCGGGTTCGTTTTATCCTATTTGGACGTTCGATCCCCATTCAGCTCTTGGGATGCGGGCACTTCCAACTCGCTCACAGTGGGTCTGTTTACCTCGTCCATCTTGATGTCCCAGTCGGAGGAGGCCTGGGACGGATGGGGCAACATGCGAGTCCCTATGGTCGAAGGCCTCGAGGGCTCCACGCCGAGCCTGGACTGGATATCGACCGAAGGCCGCAACGTGTCGTACGCATCGCTCATCGGGATCCCCACCATGATCAACTCGACCCTCGAGGAAACCCGAGGCACGACGAACGTCTCCTTCTCCCTCGACACGTCGTACTGGTGGCTGGACTGCAGCACCCAGCAGGTCACGGACGACTCCTTCTTGTTCCCAGACACCGGTATGGTCAACCATACTTTTCGCGACCAGACAACACGCATGGCATGGATAAACGACTTCCGCGCCGTCGACACCGACCCAGCCGCTCTGAAGACCCTGCCCCTCAACGACACCCAGGCCAACAAGGTCCACGACCAGTTCAAGTGGGAACCGCGGCGCCTCGACCTGATAGTCAACAACACGCGCAAGATTGGATCGAGGTTCGCGGCCAGCTGCAACCTGACGTCGACCTTCGTCGCCGTGAACGCTTCCTGCAGCGGGGCGGCCGCGTCGCAGCTCTCGTCCACCTCCCGCTCGCTCCAGCGGTGCCACGCAACGGCGGTCCGGCGGACGCAGCTGAACGCCACTCGGAGCGTCATCTCGGTTCTCGACATGCTCCGCGTCGGCAGGGCCAGCAGGGCCAACCAGTTCTTCGAGGACTTCGTGTCCGCGGCCGTCGCCATCGAGGAGCGACGCCAGCCCGCCGTGAGCCTCCAGGTCGGCTACCTCGCCAACCCGCGCAGCCCGTCCTCGTTCGAGACGGACTTCCCGGACTGGTCGACCGTGCCGGCGCGCGAGTTTGGCATGCGCTTCGCCCGCATGCTCAACACGTACTGGGTGGCCGCGGTCGGGTATAAGCCTGTGCAGGGGAACTTCGACCGCAGCGACTCTCTCGACGACGACATACCTGGCGGGCTCCGTGGGAGCTTCAGCTATGAGGAAACAAACCAGGGCGTCGCGGGCATACCTCGCGAGGCGCTGAGGACGGACACCGTCTGGACTACCATTCTGCTGCTGGTCTCGGGGGTGCTTCTGACCGCCGCCACGACGACGCTGATAATGGACTTCAGGCGCAAGATCCCCAGCGGGATCGAAGTCTTCTCGAGTTTGCTGCGCGACACGCCGCACGCACAAGTCGTACTGGGCGGGCAGAGGTGGCCCATGACGACGTCTTCCATGCTCACTGGGTTTGAGCGGTCCAGGCTCCTGAAGGACGTAGTTGTCCAGGTCGGGGACGTGGCACCGACCGCACCCTATGGCTACGTCGCCGTGGGCACGCCTGAGACGGTTGAGATGGAAAAGCTGAAGAAGGGGAGGAAATATCTGTAGCCAAAGGTGTGTGTATATGTGTATATCCTGGTACGTAATAAGACAAGGTGGATAGTGTTGAGGCTGCGTTCCGATCCCCCGGGTCGTTTTGCGTGCCCAGATTGTTCTCACTCTGCCTTCACCCGTTGGCATGGGGCATTGTTGCCTAGAAATAAAAGAATAAAAGGCATCTAAAAAAAAAAATCCCCCACGCTAGTCGGGCTCTCACTTGCCACAATTTTGTCAACACCAGTCCGGCTGAGCCACGCCCATCGGACAGAACAACTACTTTCATGTTTGCAATCACCAGAGAGCTGTCAATATCTCGAGCCTCCTGCTCTGTCCGCAGTTGAGCTTTGATTTCTCGTTCTTTGTTCTCATCGCCATCAGGTAGGCCAACTCTCCGAGCCACCTTCGAGACGGCTGGATCCATCTAGAGTCAGCTAACAGTATCAAGAGTATCAGGAGGATCAACAAGACCGGCAAAAATGTCTCTCGTCTCCTATTCCCAGCTGGCTCGCCTGAAGGCTATGGGCTCCAAGCTCATCGACAGTGTGCGCGGCTCCGAGAACAAGGCCATCCTGCTCCAGCATACGCCCTCGCCCGATGCGGGCGCTGCCATGTGCCAGGCCGCGGACGACTGCATCTGCGCCACCGAGACCGACGACACCCAAGCCAGCGAGTGCAGCATGGAGATCACGGACAAGTATCGCGTCTGCGTCGCCGGAACCGAGGGTTGGTGGAACTACGGTCACAGCTACTACCACGTCGCCTGCTTCAGCGCCATGGTGGGCACCGAGACGCTCTTCAGCGACGACGTCAACTTCTTCCTGCACTTCCACGAGGAGCAGGACTGGGACTGGCCGAGAGTGTATCCCTGGGGTCTCATGATCCGCGCGTGGATCGGCGCCAAGGGCCACATGGACACGGCCGGCTTGGACAGCTACATCAGCGACCTCGTCCAGTATCGACGCCGCAAGAGGGAGGCCAGTCTGCGCTGGTCCTTCTGGCAGTCCGTCCCGGGACCCAACACGCTCGAGAGCCGCCCGCCCCCACCGCTGTTCGACGAGATGGAGCCCAACATCGTCAACTACAATCTTCACAGCAACTCTCCGGTGTCCCTCTACGACCTCATCTACCACCTTCAGTGCAGCTGGGTCGACGTTGGCGTCTAGTCGGTGGGAGAGTGTTCTGGCATGCGCTGATATTGGGATAAGTACGGAGAGAGTGTGTGATGTTTGGGAAGGAGGATTTCGAGGGCGGATGAGCGAGCTATGTTTATTTGTTCTTGTGCAAGTGGAGGCAGCTATGTTGAGAGCCGCCTAGCTAGGTTGGCTTTGGGAGTGTCTATGACAGATTGTTGCCGGCTTTACGACGTACCTACCTAACGTAGGTGTCTAGGTACCTAGGTAGATAATCCTTAACCAGCCTCAATAGCACAATGAGATATCGAGAATACCAGCAAACTCTGATATCGTTCTTGAGCGCACAGGCCATAGAGTAGAAAAGAATTCCATGGACGCGGCCCGTTCTGTGGTTGCTTGCGCGTGCCCCGGCCGCACCTTCCGTCTTTGACCCTCCTGCCTTCCATACCGGCTCTTTCCCCACAGCGGAGAATGTTGCCACATGCCGGTGAGTTTCTGCCCTAGCACCTATTTCTACTTCCATCTCTCCACGAGACTTCAGCCTTCAGCCCATATTCATCATTTCCCTCACTCTTGCTCCAAGTCCACTCCCGCCATTCAAAGACTTGCATTCACATCGTGCTCTCGCGCTTTTGTAGCTTCGGTCCAAGTCATCCCCTGAGCCGTCGGTTCAGGATATCGGGTATATGCTCGCCCTCTCGCCCGCCGTTATGGCCACTGACGGTTTGCCTACGTTCTTCCCTCTTCGTCGTCCTCTTTGGACCATGGGTTGAGGAAAAGAGAGGAAGAAGAGGTGAGGCAATCCTTTTGCGTCAGAGACTAACGGTCATACTTCTCTAGCCTCTTCCAAGTTGCTGTCGCAGCGCGAAGCCCGGCGGACCAAGAAATATGGCTGGCGACGGTCCGTCGACAAGCACGGCGCCCGTGGCCGCGACAGTCGAACAGGAGCCGGCGTCGAGGCCCTCGACTTTTGCATCACAGCCGGTTACGCCTCAGCAACCCTCACCTTGCCCGCCTTGCCTCCATTGGTTCATGCAACATTTGCCAACTTGGCCCCGTCCAATTCCGCATCATCGGGCACTCTCACTCAAGCCCCAACAGCCAACACCCCAACGTTCTTCCGAGCAACCACGACGACCGGACTGATGTCCCAGAAAGTCGAGGGCCCCGAGAGGCTTCTGCCCACTGATACAACCATCACCAACAACTCCAGCAACCCCGAGCTCCGCGATATTCACTTTCGAGCAATCACGCTCCAGCATAACCCCTCGCCCGCGTTCGGAGTTGCGTCATGTGCATATGGCAACTACTGTATCTGGTCCAGCCGCGACCAGACAGGCGGCGCCGGCGTCGTCGACCATGAGACTATCTATGACCCCTACCGCATCCGCGTGGCGCTTGGACACGGAGACGACTGGAGAGACGGAGAAATCTTTTACCACACAAGCTGCTTCAGCCGAGAGTGAAGACGGAACGCCTCTTTCTGGGCGGCGTCCCCTTCAAGCTTGACGCACGTTCCCCCGATGCGGACTGGGCGGACCCAGGAGCTCCGCCTTGGGGGTTCATGATCCAGAAGTGGTACGAGCTCGAGGGCAAGGTCTGCGTCGAGCAGGTCGCCCGGTATATCAAGGCGGTGGAGGCCTTCCGCGAAGCAAAGCGCAACGCTGGTCGCGCGTGGGCTGACTGGCAGGCCCAAAACCAAAACGCCGACATCTTCTCGCGCAAGCATCCCCCGCCCGTCTTTGCGCAGAAGAAGCCGGAAGAGAGCGACTTTGACTTCCACTCATTCCCGCCCGCCACTCTCCACCAGGTCCTAAGCCATCCCCATTGCGGATGGGTCGACATTGGCTACTAGCACAGTCGGTCTTCCTGGGGCTTCTAATCCAACCAGAGACACTGGTGCGGACAGTCGGAAATGTAGATATTCACTTCTTGCAGCTATTGAGGATTCCTCTTTTTCGTTTCCATCTTTGCCTCAGAACAGGGCGGGTGTTCGGCTGGACGTGCAAACATGTGATTCTAAGACTTGAAGACGACCAGTAAGAGAAAAAGGTTCCCATGGCCAGTGCAGAATAGGTTACACCTAGGTACATACCTAGATACTCAGCTATGCAGCCACTTCGGCCGAGTCATCAACTAAGACGCACTCCCCCGGATTCCTTTCCGCCCATAACAGGCTGCATATCATCAACGCGCTTCCCGTAAAGAGGAGCAGGAATTTCATCGTCCGACTGGAAATCGAGATGGGAATTTCCACTTGAGATCAACATTCTCCTCATTGTCCTGGCACCACGGAAACTGGCGGGCCTTGCCAGCGTTTCGGGGAACCGATGACGGGGTACCACCCTGTGGGGCCGCCGCACCCCCCGAGTACGGCAAAGCGGGCATCTCCTTGCCTTGCCATGCGGCGTTTCGGCAGTCCCGCTCGCTCCGGGCGCCCGGGCCCATGTACTGGGTGGCAATTTGAGGAGATGGGACGCAGCTTCGTCGAGAAGGGCTCAGCTTACGCGGCATCATCGAGCATGGCGGGTATGCTGAAGAAGCAGCTCAGAGAGAGAAGCGTATCCGTCGAGATCGCACACCAGGAGCCCCGTTGGCCCGCAGCCAACGCCGTCTGCCGGCTTTGCTGGGAGGTAGGTGTTGGAGGAACCAGCCCACTGGGGCCATATCGATCATAGTCGTCCATATTACAGTAAAGTAGTGCCTGCGACAAACGGACATGGCGGGTTCTGGCTCAACGCTGCGCCATAGCACCTTAACCTCCTGCATTTCGAGAGGGTCCGGAACCAGGGCGAAGGGCTTTGCCGCCACGGCCCTTTAGGCGTCGTTGGAAAGACGGCTCTCTTAACCATACAATACACATATGGAGGAGACACGATTCGACGATAGCATCCACACTGACAGGGAGAAGGATCAGTCGACGACTTCTATACTAATAATCCAGCCACTGCGAGGCAGAGGGGAGACGACCTGGTCGCCACCTTTCGTGGCGTCGTCCTCCATCTCAGCTAGGTGACCGTCAAGCATATGGGTCTTCCGTTCTCGACGGAAACGCTACGTAGGAGATTGCCGAGGTGCTACGGACGCTCCTCGGGGCTGCCGAACCGCCAAAATATCGCGCTCAGATTTACGAAAGCACCCATAGGGCCTGCGTCTCGCGTCACAGTCGCTGTGCTGGGGACTGGAGAGCGGTACTAGCGTCTCCTTTCGATCGTGAGCGACTTCGGCTTTACTTGGCCACCCCGGGTTGGGCCGCTCGGACTCGGTGGATCTAGCACACGGCGTATTCGGCCAGCAGGACGGCGACCGGGCCCCGAACGCAGGGATGCACAAGGAACCCCCATCGAGGCCGCCGCTAGACTCGGAGGAGCGGGGTGACGACGAAGTGTTAGACCAGGGAATCGGCTTGCTTCAAGGCTCCCCCCGCGGCCCTGCTAGAGATACTGCCTCTTTTCTCTTCATTCTCGGGATACCCTGGCAAAACTTATATCGACGGGCCGCGTCCGTGGTGCCGGAGTCCGCCGGCGGTGAACGAATCATCAAGCCGAGTCGCCCGTGAGCCGCGCTCGCTCTATCAGAGAACGCTAGCTGTGGAGTTTCGGCTCCTGTTCTCCTTCTGCTCTTGTTTGCCTTTTCGGGGGTCGAATCAGGGCCGGTAAGCCCCACAGGGCTGGGCATCCCTGTAGAGCATCTGAGCATTGTGCTTCTCTCCTAAAGCCTCTTGCCTATTGCAGGGCTGGTGGGGCCTCCGCCGCGACAAGGCGTTATTCCTCAAGGTCCAGGAGTCCACGCGCCGGAGGAGTTTTGGGCCCATGGCTTGTGGTGTTCTATCGTCGTGCGGGCTCCCGCGGACGAGCCGTCGCGTTTGCGAGCCATCGAGGAGGCCAAGGCGGCAAGTAATTTTGCTCGAAGCGGTCACCCGGCACCGGACGCTGCTGTGGCTGACCTGGCGCGGGTTTGATCAAGAGAAAGTCTCTTTGGACGCATGGACGCGGCGCTCGCCTTGTCCCGGCCGCGGACGCCGGACGACCTTGATCAGAGACGGCAGAGCCAGCTACGAGGACGAAATGCACATGACGGTGGCAACCAAGCCGGAGATGCGCGGCTTCAGCGACACTTACCGTGTTGGTTGTGTCCTGGCTGAGGGCGAGGGCCGCTCCGTTGTTGATATCTATGCATCGAAGCCACACGCTCAGCAGCTGAGTATGTTTTCTAGAGTACCATCGGCAGCAAGGACTCGTAGCTGGCTGCCGAGTACCCAGGCTTCGGGGAGCGCATGCGACCCTATGCCTCTCATCGCACCAGATTGGCAATCCCCGGAGCCCGCGGGACGTCTACGATCTACGACGTCGTCTATCAGCCCGAGCGGTTGCATTCCGGAGAGTGGTGGCCGGGACTGTGAGCAAGGTCGCCGACGAGGATGAGGTCCAGAGACCGTGCGCTGTGTGCTCTTAGGAGGTTGGCCGAGAAGGCTGAGACAGGGTATCCCTGGTACCATGGAAGATCAGTGCTCGGATTGTGTGTTAGTGTCGGGCGTCCAAGCGCAAGCAATGACCGGCTGATACGTGGACATTTCTGTTTTGGGGTTGGCTCGGATGTAACCACAGTAGGAGCACGTTGGTTCTCTGCCCTCGTGTTCAACGCAACAGCCGCTCCAAGACGCCGGCTAATCCAAGCTGTCAAAACGGCGTTGGGGCATGCGCGCTAGGAAAGTTCGGGAGGAAGCGACAGCCAAGCCAGCCATGCGATGTGCGTTGCGGTCTGGCTCCCACGCAGCATACCGTCGATTCGATGCCCCGTGTCCGCCGTAAAACCTGTGCTCGTCCCGTGGCCGCCAATGCGGCTCGCCTTCCCGAGTTTTTTTTTTTTTTTCATCTCGGTGCCACCGCGGAACCAACTCGGGCAGAGGAGTGTGATGGAGATCCATACGGCGGACGTTTTTGTCCAAGCCTCGCCGCCACCCGAAGAATAAGGCCCTTGCCCCGTTCCCTCCGGTGAGATTACTTGTGGGTCTGCTTCAGGAGGACCGCTGGCTCAATCACCAACTCGGCAGTTGGCGCTAATTCTGGACGCGGGGAGCTGGGATGGATGCCGCCCGGCTTCCAGGCAACCATTTCCAGGCTTTCGCTCCCGTGCCTCGGGGAAAGATGCACGTACCCGATGATGCCATGATTTTCCTGGTATTCTGTCGGCCGTGCCACATGGACATGGCGTCGAAGACGCGTCGAAACAGCCCCAAGGCCGGCCCAGGACACTCACTGCCAGGGCAGTCACCGCCCAGCGACCCGTGCCTGCTTAAAAATATCAAAGATACGATTGGCCCAAGACAAGCAGGCTAATCCGCGATCCGAGCGCTAGGGAAGTCTGGGTTGCAGACCCGGCGTCGACGCCACATCGACATCCGAGCCTCGTTGTCTTCGTGTTCCTGCATTAGTGTAATTTTAGCTGCTGAGTCGCCCCGTTGCGGCTGAGACTGCGCTGATCAGGTTCACAGGCGCCGCCTGAGCCAAGTGTGGCACAAACGCCGGGCCGCCCTAGAACCAAAGCAGCCTTCCATCGACCGGAACGCCGCCGATCTTGGCGCTGGAATTCCGCGTTCGCTTGTTCCTCTTCTGCCTGACAATCGCTTTGTTTTGCTTGTTTTGGTTGGTGCATTTACTTGATTCCCATATCCTTCATTTTTCTTCCGTTCCTGCTGTGCTATTTCCTGCCATGTGCGCTCGCCTAGCTGGTCTTCAGCCTCTCGCGTAAAATATTGACCTACCCGCAGGCCTAGCGAGATGATGACCCATACCACTCGGCCCTCAGCTTCGTCGAAATGCCGTTTGGTTTCTCCTCTCTCACGACTCGATATTCTGGAGCAGACCCCATAGATATTGGGGATAAGTGGGAATCCCGCTTGCGCTTGCATGTTTGAGAGTCAGCTGAGCGGGCTGTCCCGCGTCCTCCGCCCTCTCGCGAAGCTTTGTCGGCTCGCCAAGCATTCCCCAGCGCCCAGCTCCTCGCTCGGTCACGCAAAAGCGGCCGGTCTTCGGACCACATACACGCGGCGGATACGAGTCTTTTTCTTTTCTTCTTCTTGTCCTCTACACTGAGAGTCACGTCTCAGGTGACACCGCAGCAGTCCTTCCCTCTCCGCCTGTGCTGGCTTTTCTTTGCTTCTCCTCTTCATTTTGTCCGTGCCACCAGCGCCCCCGGCTGGGAGTGTCTTGTATCCTCACTGCCTTGACGCACTCCGGTGCCTAGCGTCCTGCCAGACCAGCCGCGTGAGCACTAGAGACCAATCAGGTTGCTGCCAATTCGAACTGGGCGCTTCAGGTTCGCCTAATACGAATAGTTCGAGCGCGACCTGTCAAGGGGTAGCCGTTGGCCGTGGGCCGGGCTGTCCGCTATCAGCCTCCTTCTAAGCCCGACAGGGGCTGGACGCGCGGATCCCTTCCCATACTCTGCTGCTAACGACGCATCGTCAAACATGCTCGGCCTCCGCGGTGAAGCGGATGTGACATGCTCTCCTCGTTGTGCTGTCTGTGATGTGTGCAGCAGCCGGGCATATAATGCCACCATGTCCCCTAACATCATTGTCTGTTCTTGTTCCAGTCCCCCAGAGCACGCCTGCCCCAGTCGACTCCCACATTCGCTTGATATCCTCCCCCAAGGTTTCCCACTCGCTCCAGTCCTCAACGGAGTAGCATCCTAGATACCATTGTTGACATCCGGGCCCCCATACGCTCCTTCACATAACTGTACACCACACCGCCCTTAATAATGCGTCTCACCGTCTTCACCGCCGCCCTCGCGGCCTCTCCCGCTATGGCCTACCCCGGCATGAAGAGCACCCTGAGCGAGATTCACGCCCGTGCCAAGGGCGGCGGCAATCCCGCGGACGGGCAGCTCGACTCCAAGGAGCTGATTGGGGATCTCGCAACCCTGGACGAGTCGAAGCTGACACCGGTTGGCAAGCAAATCAAGAACCTGATCACGGGCAGCGGGAGCCCCGAGAGCGACGAGACCTACCCCAGGGGCGCCTGGGGCGTCGTCACCCTCCCCAACAAGGGAACCGCTGCGTGTGCTAAGGACACGTGCTGCATCTGGAAGTACGTGGCCGACGACATGGTCAAGGCCTTCCGGGGCACGTCGGGCCGCTGCACCGACTTCGCGCGCGCCGCCGTGCGTCTGGGCTTCCACGATGCCGCCGGCTGGTCCAAGTCGACCGGAAACTTCGGCGGCGCCGACGGCTCGCTCGTGCTGGCCGCCGAGGAGATCCTCCGCGGCGAGAACCGGGGCCTGGAGGAGATCGTCGGGCAGATGAAGCTTTGGTACAACGACTACAGCAAGTACGGCGTTGGCATGGCCGACCTCATCCAGTGGGGCGCCACCGTGGCCACCGTCGTCTGCCCGCTGGGCCCGCGCATCCGCAGCTACGTCGGCCGCAAGGACTCGTCCGTCCCCGCTCCCCACAACCTGCTGCCGCCCGTCACCGGCACGGCCGACTTCCTGATCGAGCTGTTCGAGAACAAGACCATCAAACCGCACGGCCTGACGGCCCTGATCGGCGCCCACACGACCAGCCAGCAGCGCTTCGTCGACCCGTCGCGCGCCGGAGACCCGCAGGACAGCACCCCGGGAGTGTGGGACGTCCAGTTCTACAAGGAGACGCTCGGCAACGCGCCAGCCCGCGTCTTCAAGTTCGCCAGCGACATCGTGCTGGCCAAGGACCCGCGCATCAGCCAGGAGTTCAACGAGTTCGCCGGTCCCGGCGGCCAGCAGCACTGGAACGAGGACTACGCGCGCGAGTACATCCGCCTCTCGCTCCTCGGAGTCTTCAACATCAACAACCTGACCGAGTGCACAAAGGCCCTGCCGGGCAAGGTCGGCGCCTTCGTCGCCCCCGACCAGGCCGCCATGGACAAGTGGATGGCCACCAAGACCAAGGTGGACGCGTTCGCCGATGCCCTGAGGAAGGGCGACCCGCTCGGCGGCGGCAGCAACACCTGGGACTGGCTCAAGAACGTCTTCCGCTATTAAGGTGGTTTATACGACTAGGTATATGTCGATACGTACTTGTACTTAGTTGATAATGGGGGGTTTTGGCTCCCAACTACATACCTACCTACCTATCTAGGCTAAAAATAATAACCTGTCCTCGTAATTCAGACCATTAGTTGCCCATGTTCATCTTTACCAGCCTCGTGAAGTATACTTCTGAACTTGGCAGACGGCAACGCAGGCGCTCTGTCAATGCTCAGGTTGACGAGACGCACAAGGAACACCTTGCTTCCACGCCGCTCCTGTTTCCCAGCTCGGCGCTTCGTAGGGGAACGATCAGATCTGGCCCCAAATTCCACCATAGTGGAGCGCGTCCGTAGATGTGGACGATGCCTCTGCTAGGCGGCGTGTGCGTTGGGGATGGTGGCCCTCTCGGAAACGCTGTCGAGGCCGCGCTCGCCGTTGACCGTCATCTCGTCGCCATGACGCCGCCCTCAGATGTGCTGACACTTGGCAGCATTACCGACCAGCAATTTAACCCTTTTACATGGCCGACATTTACTACGCCACACCATGTAAACCCCACCCTACAAGGCCCACGGCGTGGATCGGATATGAGCTCTGGTTGCGTCGCAGCTCGACGCAGCGGCATGGAATGTTGCAAACAGGCTTCTGTTGTACCCGCTGGCATGGGTACTTTGGTAGGCATCTACGTATGCATCTTCCCTCATGCTGCAGATCTAGGCACTTCCAAGGCCGAGGTGAGAGAAGAAGCTTCCATGGCGACAGGAAGATCCGATCCCGTGTCACATCCGACTTCCCCTTCAGGGCGGGCAAAGAGCCGGTGTTATTGGATACGGCGTATATGCAGTGCAGTATACGGCAAACACATTGGCTAAAAAGAGTCGTCCAGATCTAGAAGATGCGTGGTATATCTAACTCTAGAATTATAGCCTCATCTCCCGCCAGGAGCGGCTTTCGCATATGCACCACGACAACGAAAATTCCCATACAAACTATGCACCGTTAAAATCCCGGAAGAAGGAAATTGTGATAGGCTATCAGTTCAAGCTGTTTGGGAGCGAACGAGGACCTACGTAAGGATTCGGGTGTGATATATCACACAGTAGGTCCACGTGCCATGTGTGTTGGTGCTGACAAGAAACCAAGAAACTGTGGGTGCGAGGGTCCTAATCACGGAGGTCGATGTCTATTTGAAATGTTTGGTCACCCCATTACCATAAGCGGTGGGGAGGTTAGCCACTGCGGTTGCATCCGCGCTGGGTCGTGGCTCTTGATCCCTGAGGAGCCCGGCCCTTGCGCGGCCACCCGCCAAGCAGAACATGGCGTCAATGTTAGACCGCGCAGCGGGGCCAACGATGCAGAACTGGTTGGCGCATTCAGAACGTGGCATAGCAGGCCCACCATTTCGACCGTTTAGGAGACCAATTCGTGGTGATGTGTTCCGCATTAATGGGCATCACGATCTATCTCACAAGCTCCTTCTGATTAGACGCCTTACCTCTTCTCCAGTAACTCCAACCCGACACTTCTGGGAGATGGGTTTCCGTGTGGAATCCGCCAGGGCGTTCTGCCTCTTCTTAACATTGTCCGCCGACGGCCGCTGGCGAAAGAAGTTGGCCCATATATCCTCACCGATCTGACTCTGCGTGCTCCTTCCACTCCCCACCCCTCCCGGCTATCCAACGGGGCGCTGTCCAAAGTCGGGCGAACCCCCTGGGCTTTCCCCGTAGCGTGTTAGCCGTTGGCGTGGGACCAATAACAATACTACCTTCGGCGACGTTGCTACCTCTTTAAGTAATGCTGCCGCCAACACTTCATCAACAGCTCCATCATCCGTCTTCTCTTCACGACCCTCTTACCGCCCATCCTGCACCATGAAGTCGCAGTCTCTGTCCGCCGCCAGCCTGACGGCTCTGCTTGCCGGCACCGCCTCCGTCGCGGCTGTTGACCCGAGTGTCACCCAGCCTGACCAATGCGTGCGTTCGCTTTTCCTTCCATGGCTCTGCCATCCCGAACTTGCTGATTCCGCATGGCAGTGACGCTAATGCTGTCTTTTCGTCTGTCAGTGTGCTCTTCTCTCGCAGCAGAAGGAGCTGGCCGGGCGTGTCTACGATCCGCAGGCGGCAGAGTATGCCGCCCAGCAGGAGACGTACTGGTCACTGGACAATGCCCTCCGCCGCCCGGAGTGCATCGTGCTTCCGCAGTCCGCTGAGGAGGTCGCTGCCGCCGTCAAGGCCTTGACCACCGGCGGCGGCTCGGGGCGCACGCCGCGTTGCCAGTTCGCCGTCCGCAGCGCCGGCCACATGGCCAACGCCGGCGCCAACAACATTCACACCGGCGTCACCATTGACCTAGGTAAACCTACCTGCGCACCAACTCATATCTCCTGCAAATAAAACGGGGGAAAATATCCACGAGCGCAGTGGCTGACTATAACAACAAACAGGATACATGAACTCGACTCTTTACAAGCCCAAGCTGAATGTTGCCTCGATCGGCCCTGGCGCCCGCTGGGGCTCCGTGTACTCAGAACTCGCCAAGAGTGAGGTTATGGTAGCAGGCGGCCGCGCCTCCACCGTCGGCGTCGGCGGCCTGGTGCTCGGCGGCGGCAACTCCTTCTACGGGGCCCAGCGCGGCTTCGCGTGCGACAACGTGGCCAACTTCGAGGTCGTGCTGGCCGACGGCTCCATCGCCAACGCCAACCAGACGTCCCATCCGGACCTCTACAAGGCGCTGAAGGGCGGCTCCAGCAACTTCGGCATCGTCACCCGCCTCGACCTCGAGACCTTCACGCCGCCCTCCACGCTCTGGGGCGGCGTCATGGGCTGGACCAGCGCCGGCACGGCGGCCGTCATCAAGGCCATGAAGAACTTTGGCGACGGGGCCGGCGACCACGCCGACTCGAGCTCCATCGTCTTCTGGACCTACACCCAGGGCGCCGGCGTGCCCGAGCCCGCCGTCATGGCCCTTCTGCACAACACCGCCGGCCTTCCCGAGGCGCCGCAGTACCAGGAGTTCCTCTCGATCCCGAACCCCGTCATCAACTCCATCCGCAAGGACTCGCTCGTCAACCTCGTCGCCGAGCTCGGGGTGCCGAGCGGCAACTACAACACGTGGCAGGTGCTGGTCTTCAAGAACAGCGAGGCCGTCATGACCTTCATCGTCGACTCGTACCGGCGGCTCATCAGCGAGTACGAGGCCGAGGCCGGCCCGTTGCTGGGCTTCACCTCCCAGGCCCTGTTCCAGCCGCTCTCGGCCCGCCAGCTGTCCATGGGCGCCCGCACGGGCGGCAACGTCCTGGGCCTTGAGGACCGCACCGGGACGCTCATGATGTTCCTCGGCATGACCGCGTACAAGGACGGCGCCCAGAAGGAGTACGTCGACCGCAAGATGGCCGCCTGGACCGCCTCCATCGGCGAGTTCGCCAAGACCCAGGGCGTCGACGACAGGTTCCTCTTCCTCAACTACGCCGGCCTCAACCAGAGCCCCCTCAGGAGCTACGGCGAGAAGAACCTCGAGTTCATGCGCAAGGTCGCCGCCAGGTACGACCCCACGCAGGTCTTCCAGGACCGCGTGCCCGGCGGCTTCAAGCTGAAGAACGCCTAAGCGGGGTGCTGTCAGCTCATGTTGGCGTTATATATGATGAGACATGTTAATGTGCCATGCCCCGCTGCCATTCGTTGTCATGTAGCTAGCGAGAATAGACAATGTTCGCGATTTTGGAAGATATTGTACCCACATCCACCTGTTGACCTCCATCCAAATATGCAAAGTTAACAATACCGGTGGAGCAAAGGTCTCGCGTGTGCGATATCCTTTATTACCAGCCACCAGATCCCGTCTCCAACAACCCAAATCTCCCAATGGGACCAACGACACTCCCATGTTGCGAGTCGAGTCATGGAAACCGCGGGGAGCCGAAGCCAACCCAGCCCAAATCCCGTTTCGTCGGGAGCATTGTTCCCAGCAACGTCCCATGTCTCCTCTCCAACCCCCTGGAGCTATCCTACGGGATCGGCCCGCGCACGCAACCAGCGATCCTTGGTTCAGACGAAGTTTCCGGATTCACCCAGAACGAAACCCAAGACCTATTCCGTTGGCATTGGCCAGGCGCCGCCGAGACCGAGCCAGAAGGCGGCCTTGCAACAAGCCCGTGCTGCTGAAGTATGTTCTTCTAGCAACCGTTCTCGATACGTACTTGAAGGCGGATGACGCCGTGTGATTCTCCGTCGCCTCGACAATCATTGAGTATATCCCTACCAATCCAGTAAAATAAACACAAATACAGTACCAAGATTGGTGGGCGTGAGCCCATGTCTTCATTCTCATCCACAAGAACCTTGAAAGGGTTCAAGGGGAACCGAACGCGACCTGCTCCGTTTCCGCAGCGTGGCCATGCGCCGTCACAACTGAGCATGAGCCTCAACATTGCAGTTCGGCGCTGAATTCCAATTACAGAAGGCCACTCTCCGTACTGACAACTAGATACTACGGGTACAAGGCTGGGATTTCCCGAGACACTGCTGATTTTCTCGGTGCCTACACATAAATGACTGTCGCTGCCATCTGCAAGTCTCGCGCGGTCACAGCCACAGGCTCACGTGGCGCCCAGTGTCTCCAGCGCGTTGCGCAACTCCTTGACTGCTGTAGGGACATCCTCAAAGTTCAAAGCCGAGATTGCCCACCTGGCGTGCTTCTGGGCTTTTGTTATAGCGAGATCATCCGTTATGTAGCCCGAGACCGGCGGCGCTGCGACTGATGCAGCGGCCGGAGCGGCAACCGGGGCGGCTACTGGCGGTGGGGGGTTTTGCCGTACCATCTGCGGCACGATGGGCGGAGCGGCCGCGGCCGAGGGTGGTGGGATGACGGGTCTGGCGATGCTGGGATTCGGAGTCATGTCCATATAGCTGGACGGGGGAGGGCTAATCGGAGGCGAAGCCACGGCGGGGGTTGCGTCTGAGCTAGGCGCAAAGGTCGGAGGACCAGTCACAGGGGCTGACGGCGGCGGGAAGGGCGCGTTCGCAGACGGTGGCGGGCTCGGCGTCCACGCCTGTGGCAAGTCCGAGGGGGCCGAGGGAGCGAGTGGCGGTGACATTGGAGACGGCATGGCAGGCGGCACGGCCCCTTGCGGATCGAAATACTCGGGCTGCTGGCGGCCTGGTTGCGAGGTGTCGAACTCGAAGGCGCTGGAAGACGTGGGGGCAGCATCTGGTAGCGTCATGTCTTCGCGAGCGAGCGGGGATGGGACCGCCGTTGTCGTGTCTGGTAGCGAGACTACGGCCGAATTTCTCTTCGATTCCGAGTCTGCTACTTCCTCAACCGACACCGACCGTGGCCCTGACGAGGCGTCTGTAGGGGCTTGAGCATCCGGATCGACGGGCCCCTCGGTAGCCTCCTCCTCCGGCGGTTGCTCAGGCCTCGGGTTCGACTCATTCGGATCGGTGCCCTCTTTGATTGCCTTCAAGATCCTGACAGCGCTCCATTTTGCGTATTTGATTTTCTGTCGCGTCTCAGGGTCTGCCGGACCCCAGATGTTCATTAGGTTGAGGAAGGTTGCAGCAGCGTCGAAAGTATTGGCCGTGTTTCTGCGTCCAAGTCAGAGGAGTGGAGTGGTGTGGCAGCGTGGCCGTGGATTTTGGAACTAACCCTGTGACTCTATTTGCCATAACGACTTTCTGTGCCCTATCCAGCGTCTCCTGCGCAAACTGCTGGATATATGCCTTGCCGGCGTCGTCGTCTGTAACGGCCTCCTCGTTGGCTTGCTCTGCTTTGGCCTATATGCAGCGAGAGTGTCAGCAATGTCCGCGCCCGCGTGTCTCGAGATTCACTCGCTCGGCCTTCACCATATCAGCTCACCTGCTCCAGTTTGTCCATCAGTGCCATCGTGTATGTCATGATCTCCGAATCCGCTGTGTGAAGGCCCTGCGCGAGTATCTGATTGACGACCCAGTAGTCGCCTGTCGCATGGCGTTAGACATGGCCATCGCAATCAGCCATCGCGCTCGTGAGCAAGGGAGTACCAACACCAGTATGCGACTATGGGCTTGTGAGCGCGGAGCTGGTTACAGCGAGTGGCGCATTTGTAGAGGTTGAGGTCCGCCTGCTTGAGGGCAGGCGGGGGATCCAGCGCCATTGTTGCGGCGGACGATGGGCGGTGGGCGGCTGTTTGAGACGCTGAATGAAATGAGGACGGCGACGCCTGTACGGTAAGTGAGAGACTCTTGTATCTGGCGGGAGACTTTGAGCTTGGGTTCCTGATGGTTTCTGGGATTTGCGGTGGGTAAGGCTGCGATGCTTTAGCTGGAAGCTGATGACGAACGGCGGGCCCGCGTGGTCTCTGCCTGAGCTCGTGCCACAGGTGGCTGAAGCTGCTGTTGAAACGTTCGATGCCGAGGCTCGCTGCAGCAGCTTTACCCCGCCTCACCCCAGAGGATGATGAAATGGCCCCACCCGGATCATAAGGCGAAGCAATCACGATGCAGTGAAGCTGAGGTGCCCGGACCCCTGCTTCGTTTTCCGCGATCTTCCACGCTGGCCTTTTTCCAAATTGAGCCTTGAGGCCGAGAAGACAACAATGCGGCTTTGAAACCCGCCAATTGCAGCCTATATGAGCCTGTGCTCGCCTAGTTCTCGATGAGCATTGCCCTCTCTTTTCCATCCACTCTTTTTCTCCCATCCACTCCGTTGCCCCTTCTCCGCCAAAGCTGTCGCATTCTCCTCTCTGAGGTAGTAGGTAGAGCTCTGCACAGACTCGCGCTGAAACTTTGGGTGCAAGGAAGATGCATCACCCCACTCTCTGCGCCTATGCCGCCGCCCTGCTGGCCGCCCTCCCAGGCGCGCAGGCTGGCATGTACCCCAAGAGCTCCGCTGTCCTCCAAGTTGATGGCAAGACTTACCAGGACTTGATTGCAAAGTCCAACCACACGACTGTAAGCTCACCGTCCTCATAACCAAAGACTAGAGTCGTATCGGCTGGTCGCTTACACCCGGTTGCCTTCGTAGATACTCGAGTTCTACGCGCCATGGTGCGGGCACTGCCAAAACCTCAAGCCCGCTTACGAAAAGGCCGCCAAGAACCTCGAAGGCCTGGCCAAGGTGGCAGCCATTGACTGCGACGATGACAGCAACAAACCGTTCTGCGGCACCATGGGCATCCAGGGCTTCCCGACCTTGAAGATTATTCGTCCTGGCAAGAAGGCGGGCCAGCCGGTGGTCGAGCCCTACAACGGACCCCGCACCGCTGCCGGCATCGTTGACGCTGTTGTGGAGCGAATCAACAACCACGTCAAGAGGGTGACCGACAAGGACCTGGATGATTTCCTCGGCAAGACCGAGGGCCCCAAGGCCATCCTGTTCACGGACAAGGGCACCACCAGCGCACTGCTCAAGGGCGTCGCCATCGACTTTCTCGATGCCATTCCCGTGGCCCAGATTAGGAACAAGGAGACCAAGGCTGTCGAAAAGTTTGGAATCGACAAGTTCCCCACGCTTGTTCTGATCCCGGGAGATGGAAAGGACCCGATCAAGTACGACGGCCCGAACAAGAAGCCGGACATGGTCAAGTTTCTGTCCCAGGCCGCTGCTCCGAACCCCGACCCAGCACCATCGAGCGGGAAGAAGACGGAAAAGAAGACGGGCAAGGACAAGAAGGAGAAGACCAGCAAGAAGGCGGCTGAGCCCGGGACGAAGGGCTCGGCGGACACTCCAGTCGACTCCGCGGACGCTGGCTCGGAGACGGTCAAGGCACCCGTCATTATCGAGGCTGCGCCGCCGGTTCCGACCATCCACAATGCCGAGAAGCTGGGCAAGGAGTGTCTGAGCCAGAAGCCGCACACGTGCGTGCTCGCTTTCGTGCCTAGCGCGGACGACAAGAGCGATGATGCCAATGCGGCGCTCACGGCGCTCGCTGATCTGGCTTTCAAATATGCCCAGGGCAAGCGCAACTTGTTCCCCTTCTTCGCCGTCCCATCCGCCTCCAACCCGGGAGCGCAGGCTGTCGTCAAGGCGCTGGAGCTCACCAAGCCTGTCGAGCTGGTCGCCATCAATGCGCGCAGGGGCTGGTGGAGGCACTACCAAGGCGCCGACTATGCGCCACACAGCATCGAGGCCTGGATTGACTCTATACGTCTGGGCGAAGGTACCAAGAACAAGCTGCCTGAGGATCTGGTCGCGGCCGCCGTACCTAAGACCGAGGCCACGCCGCCCGACGCAGGGGAGTCGAGCCCATCGTCAGACACCAAGGCGACCGACCCGGTTCCCGACGCCGAGACCGAAAAGCCTTCGGAGACGCCCGGCGACGTTCACGATGAGCTGTAGATGACTCTGCTTGTCGGCGTCCCCGCTCTTGTATTGTTAGTAGTTTCTCAGCTGAGAGAAGGAAGGCAGACGTGAAAATAGGCTCAATTGAACAGAGGTTCATGTTAAATCAGCCAAGCAGAATTCTTGTCGTACCTTGATGATGATGAATGCTGAGGTATATCGAATCGCCGTTATATCCGACAAAGACCAAAAAGCCCTCGGTGCCCACAAGGCTATGGGCGGGCGAATTGGATGGCAATTCCCTAGGTTGGTTATCTCCAGAAACAGTGACCCCTACTTTCACGTCGACTTTTTTTCCCCCCACCTCAGATCATGAGTCGATCTCCATTCCCAGCGTGTCGGCCCTCTCAATGGCACCCTCGCGGATCATGCGCCTGCCCCTCTCTCTGACGACGCGGTCCAGAATCGTCCGCATTTGCTTGCAGCCGTCGACGGCGACGGCGAGCATGCCCTCGAGGCGGCTGGCCTGGACGCGGCTCTCGCAGTTGAGCACGACGACGCGGTCGGAGCTGCCGAGGGTCGCGACCGTCAGGGCGGGAAGCTCCGTCTCCTCCTGGTGGTTGAGGTCCAGGAGCGGGTCGGCCGAGTCGTCGCCGGCGGCGTAGGAAGACGTCGACCCGGCGGTGCAGGCGGCCACGTAGTCGGCCATGGGGATGCCGGCGTCCACGGCGGCCAGCGAGGCGGCGTTGATGAGCGCGGCCAGCAGCGAGCCGTCCTGCGAGAGCACGTGCAGCGAGAAGGTGACTGTGCTGTGCGGGAAGAGGTGCGTGTGCAGCGTCGACGAGAGGGCGCGCGAGAGGGTCGCTTGGAGCTCTTGTATGCGCCTGTTGTTCTGTCAGAGGAGATAGAGCACAACGGAAATGCTAGCTAGGGGCAAAAGGGTATGGGTAGGCAGGACTTACTTGTCACTCCGGGCGCGCCGTTTCCGGTCGACCGAGCTGAACCCCGCGACAAAGATGCTGACCACGACCTCGGCGTCCTTGGACTGCCCGCCACCGCCGCCTCCGCCGCCGCCGCCACCTCCGCCTGCACCCGTCGCGCTCACGTTGCCGGCCATGCGGCGCTGGCCCGGCGTCGGCTCGCTGGGGCCGGTGACGACGCACATGACCTTCGTGTTGCCCATCTCGAGGTAGCTGGAGCCGTCGGCGGCGGCCTGGGTCCGTATCTGGGCGTGGCACCGGCGCAGCTCGTTCCACCGCCTGCCGTCGATGCGCAGCAGCGCGAGCGAGTATGCTGATGTGTCGAGCGGCATGGCTTTTTCGGGTTTCTCCTACGCCAGAGAAGGGGATGTGGTGCAATCGCAAAACTGGCTGGGTCGGTTTACGGTCTCAAGTGTTTTTGCTGCTGGGGTCTCATGGGTGGGGCGTCGATAGCTCAGGTTGATGGCCGTCTTTTTTTGGCGGTCGAATATGGCAGAATTCTGCGCCTGCCTTGGCCATTCACGCGCTCCCTTTGCTGCGTATCTCCAACACCAGACACTCGGGAGCAGTGAGTTTGCGTATGACCGTTGCGGGTCTCCGGCAGGTGTAATCATTCTTTTCGTGAACGTGCACTCGTACAGAAGTTATCTAGGATGAGATGAACCCGACGGACTGGTTTTCCAACGAGACTATCTGTCGTGTCTTGAACCCTCGCATCCATTTGTTTTCTCTCCAGACCCATGACCCCCCGCCTCTTACACTTGGCCGCGACCTACCTGGGTACCAGGTACCTCACATTGGAACCCCTACCTACCAGGCCTTCACGTTCAGAGCAATGACTACCAAGGCTCAATACAATGGCACGGCATATTTTCAACCTAATAAATTGGGATTTCCTCTCATTGGCCTGCGGTTTGCCTAGGTTGCTTCACTTGCTGACACCCACCCTTTACCTCGCTTCCTCGAGTGACTCGATAAGTTTACAGGAGCTCGTAACATGATGTTTGTGAATAGACCATGAGGAGTGAAACAGGGGCTCGTCACCCGGTGCGACGGCTGTTGGTTACCTTCTTAAACCCATAATAAGAGCACGGAAAGTTGTCGCTCGTTGCCCCTCGCAGTTGTACGTAGGCCAGGCCTTCCTTCCGCCAAGACCACAGCACATCTTGTCCCAGTGGGTGCTACACGGACGAGCTGTCCGGTTCTCGAAGACAGTACACTGCCAGCCTCGAGCCACAAGAACACATCTCATCGCTCCAAATGGCGTCACGCCGCAGGTCCTTCCAGGCCCCCGAGGGCCCTCCTCCTCAGGCTATCCAGCTGGTCCATGACATGGTCCAAGGCTACAACTGCTATGACCCATGGAGCCCCGAGCAACAGGATCTCCTGAACTACCGCAGTCTCGACTGTCTGCATGAGTTCATCCCTAGTAAGCTGGTGGCCCCTGTACCATTCTTCCCCCCTGCCTTCAGCAAGCAGAAACATGTCTCCCAGCTGCCTAATCACCTTACTGCCAGCCATGCACGGAAATACTGGACTTGCGAATCGCGGCTACGTCGAATACTACGGTGCCTTCCGGCAGATGCTTGAACGCCAGGGGCTGTATCATTTCGAGATGCAAGTCGACGAGATTTTCGCGTCTCTAGAACATGACCGCATTGCGGTTACGGTACTGTGCACCGCTCAGTACGCATCGGGGGCCTACGAGATGATTCCCTGCCTGTTCGTCCTCCATTATAATGCAGACTCCACCAGGATCACCCGCATCAACGAGTATGTCGGCGCGTTCTTGAAGCCTTTCATCGAAGCTGCCTTGCCTCTGGCGGGGCGCAGGCGCTAGACATGGCCACCATGCGCCCTTCGGGAGCACCGATATGTTTTGGAGCAGCAACAGGCGTATCGCGGAGAGGACAGCTCATGACGACGTACAAGCTAGGGCTTCTTGGCTGGGGAAAGTATGAGGGTACTGATGGCACCTGGAATTCGTACGGTACTCTGATGTACCATGGTACCTAGGTAGCAAATGTGCGATTGCCCAGCACAAAGGATAGCAACCAGCTTAGAGGCCATTGCTGGCGCATGCGAAAGCGGTCCCCACGGTCCCCATATGGAACGAATCGATTATGCTCTGCACCGTCGCGTAGGTGCCCACCGTGAGAAAGAAGACGCCGACGAGTATGATGAAAACGTTCAACAGGAAGAGGGCGTAGCCAGTCGATGATCTGTCCTTTATCAGCGTCACCTTGCCATCCACTGACCGCATACGAAAGTACGCAACACCCCAGAAGATGAAGCCGAAGAAGCTGTCGAAGAGCGACGACATGAGAGAAAGGACTGTGGTAGAATCACCATGACGAGTATTAGCGTTTTGCGGCTTATAATCTGGTATTCTTTTCACTACTGCGGTTGGGAAGTGGAGGGGCTGAAGGACGAGTACGTACGATCCGAGAAGAAAGGGATAACCTCTGCAATAATGAATGCAAAAAGCCAAGTTGCGCCTACGTAGATAACTGTCAGTGCTAGCATGCTCTTGAAAGATTCGGCTCGAGAAGGCTTAGGGTGATATTCCTACCTAGGATGCCTGCCCAAGAGGCCCAGCCAACAACGGTGTGTTCGTTCTTATGCCGCGAGTTCTCAAAAACACGGAAGAAGATGAACCGCGCCGAGACAGAAGCGTAAAGAACACCAAGGAACACGATGGTGGGGACCATGAACGAGAAGGCGACCTTCTTGTAAACATCGTGGAGCTGGCCAAAGGCAGGCGCCGTCATGTATTGGTTCCCGGTGTAAGCGTACACGACGCTGCCGACAATGCTGAAAACAAATATTTCAGCAATTGTGCAAGCCCACAGCGCTTTGGGAAAGTCCTTGGGGTCCTTCATCTCCGCGATGAAGCTGGGCAGCGTTATTTGGCCAATGAACGTATAGCTGATGTTCAGAAAAGCGCTCATGCCCGCGACGAACGTGGTGCTGGCAACGGGGAAAGCCGTAACGATGGGCTCTCCGGCGACCTTGGGAACCCCGAATGGGGTAGTGTAGGACGGCCGAGGGTCGTAGCCCGCAGGGAGCTTCTGGACGCCTGCGAAAATGGCTGCCAACAGCACGGAGACGAAGGTGAAGACGGCGGACGCGGTGCCCAGCTTTGACAGCATGTTAAAGGTCCTGGGAAGGGACGACAGCCAGCAAACAATGGCGATGATGATTCCGTAGCTGACCGTGCGGCACCTGACTGTGTCGCCGGCTGCGGTCATAGTGTTGAGGTATTTGGCACCGACCAAGACGTGTAGCCCCTGGATAAACTGTGGTGCGAGGAAACAGGGCAGCGTTAGTTGGTCGAGGAACTCAAGATCTGGCCACTACTGGCAGGTGGGGGTGGAAAGGTGCATACCGTATTGTTCAGGAGGAACATGACGGCAGTCGCATACCACGCCCACTTCTTCCCCCAGAAGAGCATCTGCCCAATGTCGCAGACATCGCGGACCTCGGGGTGGCGGAGGCAGAATTCCCAGAGGACCAAGGACCTGTGGCAGCAATCAGCATCGTTCTCCGACGAGAGCTCTCACGAGCAAGGGCGCCGGCAAACTCACGTGTAGAGAACAACAAGAGCAACAAGCACGGTGAGAATCAGGCTGCGGATTGAGAGGTTAGCTGATGTGATGTTTTAGGCTTGACTGGGATTGGGGGAGCGTGTCTACATGGCGGGCGGGCGATTTGGCAACCTACCCAGGGACAAGACCGAGCACACTATAAGACCACGGGAAGCTCATGATAGCAAGGCAAATGTACTCGGAGAATAGCAGCGCCGCAGTCTACATCGGGAGTTTAGCATATGCGCGGCGTCAAGAATGCTTGAAACCGAACGGCAGATTCTAGCAAAAAGTGAAAGACAAAGACGTACCTTTTGCCAGCTGCAAGTACGGTACTGAATAGCCGCATTGGCCTCGAGAGCCCGCTGCTTGTCAAGAATGGCGGCGCTATTTTCGTTGTCGGAATCGGCAACGGAGGTGACGACCACATGGCTGATGCGAGGCCCGATCTTCACCCCGGGGCCTCCGAACCACTGACGAAAGTCTCTCAAGGGCGACTCGAAAGAGGTGCCGGCAGAGAAGTCGGGGCCCTCGTGTACGGGCTTGTCGCCCACCAATTGGGGATCATCATGGATGGCCATCGTGGAGGAGTTGACTTTGTAAACGCTTCGATGCTAAGCCGCGGGGATGCCAATCTGTCACCGACTCGGGGCGCACGGGGTTTGTCCCTGGACGTGGGAGAAAGCGGTTTGTGCTGGGTGATGCAAAGGACCAAGGATGGACGCGGAGGCATCTATGCATATTACAAAAGCTACGCGCGCGGTGTCACTTACGGCAGTTACCAGGAAATCGGAGAAAGATCTCCTGGATTTGCATGGCGAAAGGTCTTTGAGATGATGATCCCCGAGGCCAATCGGGATGTCGTATCTGGCGAGCAACACCTCCGGGAGGCGGGCTCAATCCCACGCTGCACAGAACAGGGCCGATTGCGACATGTCGCCCCTCAGCACCGTCATCATAGCCACTGGCTCCTCCTCTGGTGCAACCATGGATGGGGACGGTCCTGCAGCTAGAGAGGCTCGAGGGACTCGGTCTCACCTCACAGAAACAGCGGGGATCCCCTGGTCACATATAGGGAAAATACTCGAGGTCACTCGGGGCGCGAATCGGATAATTCTATCCATCTTAGGGACTGGATGACATCCATCAATGGATGATAGGGTCGGATCACCAGGATATGGCAACCAGGCCTCGAGCCAAGCAGGACAAGCTTTGCCCAGGCTTCCGCGCCCGAAGCCACCACGACAGCTGAGCCGCTGGGCAGGCACCGACAGCTAAATCCAAAAGTGACAACGGCCAGGGGCCGACGTGTTACAACGTGGCATGCAGGTGTCGGGCGCCGGCCAGGCACGGCTTGCGCGTGCGCTCGAGTGCGCTGTCTGCTCGAGCCCACCGCTGGCCCTCGCAGGTGCCAGTCAATCAATGCCAAGGCAGACTGCGCTGGCGGATTGGCGGGCCTGGTGACGTGACATCACGTGCGGTCGCGCTGCCAGCGCGACACAGCCACAGGAACAGCCTCACCCAACCCCTTGCATTTGCAGCCCGCTTCGCTGGGCTCGAGAGCGGAACCCGAAACGGAGGGCCAAGCAGGCAGCCCACCAATGCCCAAGCCTCACCATGGCATTCACGCGCTCGGCCTCTTCCCTGCTTTTTGGCGCCCAGGGCGACGTGGGTCGAATGGGGGATATCTTGTTCACCGACATAGGAAGTCCCCTGGGGTCCCTTGGGTTTATTTAGACCCCTGGGCTTGCTCGTGGACTTGGCTTCCACGAGATCGGCCATCACCAGAGACACCACCGTCCTCGTGCTGCAATGCCTTTCATAGCCAACACCCCCGAGTCTCTGCTCGGCCGGACCGACTCCAAGAACCCCGCGACAACATGCCGCGGCATCACGTCCGGCGGCCGGCCCTGCCGACGACCCCTCACAGAGGATGGCCCCGCCGGCAGCGCCCCTTCCACACCGCCCCGCCGGAGGCACAAGCTGCGCGTCGACGACCCGGCCGACGAGTCGCTCTACTGCTGGCAGCACAAGGAGCAGGCGAGCATCTCGGCCCACTCCAGCCCGGGCCCACGCCTGTCGCACACCCCTATACTCGAGGAGCGCACCAGCATCGACACGCTCGCCGGCCGCCTCGGCCTGGTCGACGTCTCCCACAGGCCCTCTGGGAAGCATCGTCCCCGCCCCTCGAACAGCTACGGCGGCGGCAGCGGCAGCGGTGGCGGCAGCGGTAGACATTCGGCGGGGATGCCATACCATGAATCAAGACCGCAACAGAAGTCGGAACGGTTCTCGCTGTGTTTCTGCTTCAAGATCCCGATCGAGGTCGACGAAGGGCCTCCGCCCCCGGTGCGACCCAAGCCGCGTCCGATCCAGTCCACCACCCCTGTGGCGGCGGCAGATCCAACAAGACCGGGGAAGCATCTCTCGCCGTCCTCGTCGCGGCCCCACCGCCCGAGCCTGTCCGGCGGCGCTCCGTCTTCGCCTTCCCCCGGCGGCAGCGGCAGCGGCAGCGGCAGCGGCCGCAAGCGCCACTCGTCCTCGGCGTCGACGCGGTCGCAGACGGCAGAGTACATGTCCCTGATCCTGCCGTCGACCAGCCCGCAGACGGCGTCGCAGCTGCTCGCCGAGCTGGCCAAGCCCGTGTCGCAGCAGGACGACGCCGGCTACATCTACATGTTCTGGCTGACCCCGGACAAGGACGGCGCCGCGTCCCCGCCGCCCGTCGACGCCGCGCGCTCCCTGCTGTCCCCGCCCTCGTCGTCATCGCGCCAGCGCCGGCCCAGCGACGTCATGGCCCCCTTCGCGGCCGTCACCGGGTCCAGGTCTGGGTCGGGGTCTGGGTCTTCGTCGTCTTCGCCCGGGAAGAACGGCAAGAAGACGATCCTCCTCAAGATCGGGCGCGCGAACAACGTGCAGCGGCGCCTCAACGAGTGGTCGCGGCAGTGCGAGTACAACGTGTCGCTCATCCGCTACTACCCCTACGTCCCGTCGTCGTCGCCGGGCGGCAGCAGTCCCGGCGCGGCGCTGCCTCGCAAGCTGCCGCACAGCCACAAGGTCGAGCGGCTGGTCCACATCGAGCTCGCGGGCTTGGGCCTGCGGGTCGCGGACCGCGAAAAATGCACGTCCTGCGGCCGCGAGCACCGCGAATGGTTCGAGGTCGAGGCGTCCCGGGCGGGCGTCGAGGTCGTTGACGAGATCATCAGGCGGTGGTCAACGTGGGACGAGTCGCGGGGCTGAGGCGTCCATGTCGCGCTAGCTTTTCATATTTCTTGGCTTCGACTTTACGGTGGCTGGGTTTTTGGAGGGGACATGGGTATAGGTGGTAGGAAGGTAGCTACCTACCTGGGAGAGGTAGGATGAAGGATTACGACTGCATGATTTGGACTGGACGTATGCATACTTTTTCCTTTATGTCAGGTTGTCGGCTGCAATTTCGGCGTTTGCTTTCTAGTATTTCCATCGCACATGTGCGTCTTTGTACTCATACATCTTGCATTCTGATCGACCATGAGGAAACACTGATGAGGAATGACCAGCACTGTGTTGCATCGAGAAACCAAGAGCCTTTGCACTGAGACAAGCCGTAGCTCCCAGATAGCCCCGGATGTCGACATATGACGGCATTAGCCCATATCCGGGCGGCCAAAGCGAGGGGGTGTGCTGTGGGGTTGTACGGTCTTCGTCAGGCCGGCTGTCTGGATGACGAACCCCCGGAGTGTGGGATGTTCTCCATGCCAGGGATCTCCGGTGAAGATGTGGAAAAAAAGATTTCAGTAAAAATGGCAAATGCGTCTAGTTCAATACACCCGAGTAGATGCCCTTCCCCCATATTTAACGCCTTTCCGGAATTACCCATGCAAACGCCAAATCAAAACTCCAGTCTATATGGTCATATCCTCGTTCTCGGCCGCCTCGCTTCGTCCGCCGGAAGCTCGACCCTAGTCTGACCCGCCTGGAGCTCGACGTCGGGCACCTGCGCAGGCATCTCGTGGACCGCTCGCGAGTCCGCCTCCGTGGTGGCGGTGGTCGCGGTCCAGGGCGACGGCGACGGCGACGGCGACGGCGACTTTACCGGCCAGGACGCTGCCGCGCTATGGACGCCGGGGCTCGGCGCGTACGTCGACGCGAGCTCCGACCGGGCCGCGCCCAGCGAAGCGCCAGGCTCGGGGCCTTCCTTGCGAGCAGCCTCGCCGTCGCTGACGGCGGGAGGTGGTGCGGCGTCGACGGCCTTGTATCGGTTGCGGCGGCGGCGGCGGACCAGGAGCCAGGCTGCGACGCCGGCGAGGAGAAATACGACTGCTCCGCCGACCGCGCCGCCGACGACGGCTGCGGTGCTGCTGCTGCTTGCCTCCTTCGTGCCGTCCTTGGCGGCGTCGCTCTTGTTGCTGCTGCTGCTGCTGTTGTCTGGGACTGTAACGCCAGGCTTGGCTGTTAGCGCTGTGGGACGTCTGATGTGATGGTTTTGGCAGGCTGACGGGGAGTGGTGGCGAACTGACTTTGGAGCATTGCCGCCTTGACGCGGTCATTGTCCCATCTCACATGGTCCACGTTTCTGTTAACCGACGTGTTAGTTTTTCCGTGTCCGGGGCATGGCGCCTTTGATGATAGTGGCAAGAGGTATAAATGACCTACCCCTCGCGGTACCATGTCTGGATGTAGCCTGGCGACTCATACGGATCGCCCGTGGGAGAATAATCCTGCGCAAAGTCCAACGTGCCCATGTCGAAGATGCGAATGCCCATGTTATTGTTGGCCCCAGCGCTTCCGTTGCGCCCCTGGCCGCCGACCACAACCATCTGCCGCTTCCCGACGACCTCGCACGCGTGGCCCGACAGTTCGGGCTGTCCGTGCAGGACGCGCCACCAGTTCATGGCCGGGAGCGAGAGCACGTAGAGGTCGCCGGCCGGGGCTGACGAGGTAGCCGCCATGTCGCCGCCAAAGATGTATACCTCGGTCGAGTTGCGGCTGTGCGGCGTGCTGCGGACGCCGACGGCGCAAAAGTATCGGCGCTCCGGGGGCACATCTCCCGTGGCCGTCTGCGAGAGCCACTCCTTCCTGACAGGGTCGTAGAAGACCAGTCGGCCGAGGCTGAGCGGGGAGCCGACGACGCCGCCCTTGGCCGCGCCGAGGTCGCTGCCGGGCCGGTCCGCGTAGCCGCCCAGGAAGAGCACGAGGCCGCGCTCGCCGAGGTGGGGGATGCACACGGCACTACCGCCCATGACGCCGGCGCTGGGGAACACGTCGGGTGGGACAGTCGCGTTGGACCACTTTTTGGTCGCAATCTCGTACGTCACCAGGCCGCCCCTGAGCTGGCTGCCGGCGGACCACTTCCCTCCGAACGGTGGCGGCGTGCCGTTGACGGCTGACGGCTGGGCCGAGACGCCGCCGAGGTAGATGCCGTAGCCGGCGCACGAAACGGAGTACCCCAGACCGGGCCCCCAGTTTTGGGCTTTGGCGGCCTGGGTCAGGGTCGAGTCGCCGGGGTCGGCGGCCGGCTTCTCGGGAGACCAGTTGGCGATGCCCCGGCCGTCGGTGGCCAGCATGAACAGGTCGCGGGTTAGTGCTGCGTCGCCGGGGTAGTCATCTGACCTCGCGACGGTCACGTTCGTGGTGCGGAAGCCGCCCCAGCTCAGCAGCGATTTGGTGCCGGGCATCTTCCACAGCTGGAACCCCCAGACGCGGTGACCGAGCATCTGAACGGCCGTGGTCGCCCAGTTCACGGGCGCGATGGTCGGGCTGTTGGCCGGCCATTTGTCCTTGAGGTGGACGACGAAGGTGTCGTAGTATTTATTGTCGTCTTTGTTGGAGGGCTCGCCCCCGTGGATGTAGAGGAAGTCATCAACAGCGGCGATGGACGCGTGCTTCCGCCCTGTGAAGTCTGGTCGTGTGAACTGCGCGGAGCTAGCATGGAAGAGGTAGCAGCAGGCCACGAGGAGGAGGGCGTGTAAACGCACGCACAAGAGGCGTTTGGACATCTCGAGATGCTGTGGCTGCCAGGATGTTGTGCGCAACCTATTCCATGGGCAATGAGACGAACGCCATTTCGAGGGTTTTGTTTTAAGATTGTATATGTCGGCGAAGAGGAGGGTGCTGGGGCATCGCTCCTGATTTGTCTGCCTGGCTGCCCTCGTCCGGCCCCTGGCAGACGCTTATTTTAGGTGGCCGCAGTGCCGGTGGCCTTAACCCAAAGCGAGCACATGGTTGGTGCCAAGGCTTAGACCGAATAAGACGAGCTCGCACTGCGGGCAGTTCCATCAGCAGCAGGAATGCGAGGAATCAGGGGTTGATTGGCGGTGCGTGCTTGGCTTTGGGCACAGCCCCGCCCGCGGCAGTGGGCGTTGAAACCTGCGCCAGAAGGATTCCGTGCTCCCGGGACCGAAACAGAAGAGGGAAATATAGCACAAGCCGTCATCCCTGACACTAGGCAGCCCATAAGGAGGAATAGGAACGCGGCGCCCGTGACAAGGACGTTCCGGCTGAATATTGGCCGCTCCAGTGTGCGTCCATCCACAGGCCGGACTTCCATCTCAATGTCGCACGGCAACGTATCACCTGTGGAGCCGAAATTACGGGTAATGTTCCACCATATCCCGAGATCTGGACCCAGCCTCTCGTGCGGTTCGGATCGGTAAATGCCCGTTCACGCGGTTTTGCACATGCGGATGGCAAACCCTTGAATTAGGCCGACAACATGCACGGAACTTGGGTATCCTCGCCGGTCAGATGTCGACGACTTCTGCCTTTGTCAAAGACATTAGGAGGTCTTCTAGTGCCACCTCGTCCAGGGCTCTCGTATGGACTCCAAATTGGATGCCGATCTCATCGTCGTCCAGGAGCAGGACGCCTGCATCCCTCTCGACCCACCTGTCGACGTTGAACTGCACGTATTGCAGCACATTCTGCCTCGCTCGCCTCAGGCCAACTCCGCCGTCACACCGGGCCGGCACGGTGGGGTCGGGGGTCCCGCGTGTCGACAAGGACGGCGGCAGAGAAGGCGGGGACGGCCGATCGTACGTCAGGAAGACGCGCCGGCCGGTCAGGTCGTCGTTGTGCCGCTCGTCCGGCTGCGCCTTGCCGCCCCAGTCGCCCGAGCCCATGGAGAAGACGCGCAGCTGTCCGGCGAGGGCTTCGCGCCAGCGGGACAGCACGGCGTGCCAGCGCAGCGGCAGGCCAAGCTCGACCCTGTCGTTGTTGGGACCGGCGTTGAAAGCCCCGGCGGTGGGGTAGTTCTCATCATCGAGGGGAGGACGGACGATGGCGCGCCAGAGGATGGGGCAGTCATCGAGGTACAGCTCCTGCAGGCTGCCAAGGCCGGCGACCCAGTCCACTTGCCAGTCGTGCGAAAAGACGTAGTGGCCAAGCGCAAGCACACGCAAATTCGGCAGGCCGCCGTCCGGGTTGATGAGGCGCAGGTCCAGCTTTGGACACCAGCCAAAGTAGTGGCGGTCGTAAAGGGACAGGGTCGTAAGTTTCTCAGCCACGGCGGGCTTCAACCAGGTGAGAGGGAGGTTTTCATACACCTCGTACAGATCGGGCAGCTCAAGCCTGAGCTCGGGTTCTATTTCCTTTTCCCAGTGGGTGACGAGGAGCTTGAGCGATTTGAGCGACGGCGCTGCGAGGACGTCCTGGAATGCACGCGAACGCATCAAGCGGCGGTCGATGAAGTCCGACAAGTTGGAGATGGCGAGGGACGCCAGCTCTATGGGCCCTTCTGCGTTTCCGTTTCCGTCTCCGTCGTCTACGCTGGGGCTAGAATCATCCTGCGGGAGATGCAGATCGAGGAAGAGCGGGATCCACATCTTTTTGCGCCAGGTTCCTCTCAACGCCTCGAAGATCATGTTGAGCACGCGAAAGCGAAAGTCGGCCGTCTCCGCAACCCCCAGGTTGGTCGGATAGCGCATGTCGACATTGCGGCGGGCGGTGTACTTGCTGAAGAATATGTTCAAGGAACGCAGGCCCCGCAGGTGCCGCATGTACGGCAGAGCGGCGAGAAATGCGGCGGGCATCTTGTAACCCTTGCCGCCGCGGTAGCGACACCAGTCGCCGACGTAGGTATCGCAGGTCACCTCGTGGACGAGCTGGCGCAGGTGTTCCGCCTCGCAGATGCGCACAAAGGAGTCTGCGCTGGCGGCATGTCGAGCGGTGAGCAGCACATGGCGGAAGGCAAGCGGGGTGGCGTGGGCCGAAAGGATCCTGCAGACCAGACGGCAGGCCAAGAGGGCTTCCTTGGGGAGCTCTGAGAGGATGAGGCTCCGGATCTCGGCCGAGACATTAGCCAGATGTGCGTTGGGCATGGCGTCGGCCGTCAGTTTTGGCCATCTCAGGCCAGGAACGAGTTCAACACTTGAACATCGGCCAGCCGTGGCCGCGGGCTAACTGCAGTCTTGTATCGGTGTGCGACTCCAAGCACCGGGCCGTTGCAACTAGGGCAGGCGCCTAAAGAAGTGGAGCCCAGAGATCGCGTCCGACTGTTTCGGCAAGGTGTTCTAGGCATGACCACGTCCCCAGCCCCCGGGCGGTCATGTCGTCTCGGGATGCAGTGTATGCCCGTCAGTCAGTGGTAGATGTCTAAGCACCTACCTACCTAGGTACGTTAGCTGCCTGGCAGTAGTCGATATGTTTTTCTAGTGCAAAGATGCCAGTTCGTAATCTCTCGCTCGTCGGGGTATGTGGAGGTGAAGGTTTCCGCGTCCAGGCGGGCAGTGTCACACTGCAAGATAGGCGCTTACCAAATATAGCTTAGCGCCTTTGCGATCCGCAGGCCTTGGCCGTGTTAGCGCTCACAGCATGTCCAGTGCGGCGGGCTCAGCACTGTTCAATCGTGATATCACATCCACTTCTCGTCGCAACGCCTGGAAACTCGCCATCTCGCAAGACGACAACAACCCGTCTGCTCTTCTTTTCCCTCCCTTTTCGCCCCGTTGCGTTAGGGCATGCAGAACAAAGCATGCCGACAACGCGTTCGCCGGAGCATTGAACAGGCGCCAGCGGAGTCCTCTGAGGAGCATCGCATGTAAGTCGGCGGCCCTTCTGCTGCGGTTGCCCAGCAGGACCCAGAACAACGAGTCCCGCATGAACTGACCCGACCCTCCACCGTCGCCGCCCTCGTTTTTAGATACGAGCAAAATAGCCAAATCTCCCCTCTCCTGAGGCTTCCACCGGAGCTCCGCCTTCGAATCTACGAGCTATTATTCTCCGTCGGCCAGATCAGCATCGCCTACCGCCCATGGGATCCCAGAGGAAGGACTAGGGCCGGCTTCTACTGCCGCACACTCTCCGCCGACCAGAATCCATGGGTACACAGCACCTCGGATATGGACAAAGGGAGGAAGGCGCACAACGGTAGCAATGTGAGCAAGGCTGCGCTGGTCGGCGCCGGCAACAGCCGTGGCAGCGGCATCACTCTGCTTTCGGGCGTGTGCCGACAGCTGTACCACGAAACCGCCGTGTTGCCCTTCAAACTAAACGTCTTGTCGTTCGTCGGCTCTCGGCTCGTAGAGCGCTACCTGAAGGAGCGGAGGATGTCCCTTCGCCAGCGGCGGGCAGTCCGCACGCTCTTCGCCCGCGAGAAGGCGAGCGCGTCCGTCGAAAATTCGTTTGGGGGACTGGAGGTCATTGGCTGGCGTGGCGACAACGGGCGTCTGGTCAAGTGCAGCACCAGCCCAATCATGCACAGTAGCTGAAGCGAGGCTCGCGTGTCTGGACGCCATCTCGGCCATGATTTCCTTAGTCGATGCACTGTATGGAGGATCCAAAGTTGCGGTCAGGAATGGAGCTCCAACCTACCAGGAGGGGAACCTATGCTGCTGCAGCGATGACGCCCTGACATGATCCCTGCACCAAGCTTTGGCTTGCATCAGGCTTGGTGGAGCTTCACGCTCGCTCCCCGGATTTGCTGGGAAGGAGCGTTCGAGCACGTTTTTGTAAATGCCGCTCGCAGGGCCTGAGAGCCTGAATTCCTCCATCTGGAAGCCTCCACCGTTGTGCCAGAGGAGCCCGCACTCTTTCGAGAGATGCGCGCAAGGCAAGATCGTGCGTGAATAGTACAGCATCGCTCAAGTTTCCCATCATGGCTTCGGACGGCGCCGAAAGCCCTTCGACGCTGGCGCGTGAGCGAGGCAACAAGCTGTACAAAGAAGGGAATCTCGCAGAAGGCAAGTGGGGGCTTTTCTGGCATGCGCCATCAAATTCAAGCACCGCGCTCACTCAAGCTAACTCCATCGCCATCTCCGCAGCTGAAAAGGCCTACGAGGAAGCCGCAAAGCTTGCGCCTGATGACCCGTCACCTCTGTCTAATATCTCGGCCGTCCTCTTCGAAAAGGGCGATTATGCGGCGTCTCTGGTCTACCTCAAGAAAGCCATCACGCTGTCGGCTTCGGAGCCCCAAGATAGCCCCAAGAAGCGGCGACTCCTGAATCGTGCGGTCAAGTGCCATATCCACGCCCTCAACCTACAAGAGGCCGAGAGTGCGCTTGAGGCTCTCGAGGTTTCCGGCTCCGACGAGGCGGCCGGGCTTCGCGAAGATGTCGCCCAGATGCGAGCTCTATGGTCTTCGGTGCCGGATATCAAAGTTCAGAGGAAGCTGGTTCTGGACCGCCTGCCACGATACACCCCTGATCTGTGAGAAGCCTACTCACTCCCTCCGCTCTGCTGTGCTTCCTTTAGGAGTGTCTACCCGGGCGTCTGGGAAATACGCGAATCGTTGGCTGACTCCAATCTGAACAACAAAAATAAGGCTAGACGAGGCAGAATACTACGCCGCGGGACACGACAAGCCAGAGCCTCTGACTGACATGAGCCCTGGAAAGGATGCACCGAAAGAAACGGACGTGCGCCTCATGTTTTGTGGCTCAGGAGATGCTCGCAACGTCTTCACAACCATGATATCCTACTGGTTGCTGGGCCAGGTGGGCAACTCGAAACCAAATGTCCACATCACGATGCTGGACATCAAACCTGCGGCTCTGGCGCGCACACTCGTCATACTTGACATGGCGCAGCACTTTGCCATCATGAAGTTCATGAAAACACAAGGCCACGAGCACGCCCTGGTCAACATGTCCTACCTCTACTCTTCTCCATACCTGCCGCCATTTGTCGTGGAAAAACTGAAGCTGCAGCTCCCGCCCTTGATTATGGCCCTGGAGGAGGGGGAAGCACTTCTTAAGTTTCTCTATATCCCACCCGACACGCGCAGCCGAATCCTGCAGGTCCTGCGGCAGTGGAACGCGCCTCTGCCTCTGCAATTCCGCAGCAAGTGGACGCGAGCCGGCGTCCGGCGCAATATGGAGAGCGCCCTGCCCCGTAGGGCCGAGAGCGGCAAGCTCGATGCCGAGGCAAAGACCTACAAGGATCTCCTAGCCATCTTCGGCCCAGAGGACTACATATCGCGCCGCGAGCCAGCGCTCACCCCGCTCCTGGCGGCGTACAGGAAAGGCGAGGCGGGAGCCAGGGATAAGCTGGAGGAGTATCTCGCGGCTACCTGGACTCCCAACCCCACGTTCGTCGATGTTGGCTGGGAGGAGGCCCGCGCGGCCACATTTGACTCGGCTTCGGGGTACCCACGCGGTGGAAGCGAAGAGGAGAAGGCGGACTGGCTTGCCAAGGTGAACCCTTCCGGCTGGTTCGATCCCAACCCGGTTGATATCGCGGCTGCTCTGGGCAGCGGTGTCCCGGCGAAAACGTCCGAGTGGGATGGGGCCATAGATGCCCTCAGCACATTCTTCAGCACGCTGTCGCTGTCCCTCATTCACCTTGGCGGGCGGATCACAGTTGAGATGATCGCAGGTGAAATGGGCGACGTGATGGAGCGCATGCGGTATAGAGCTCTGGAACATCGGGGCTTGCCACCAGCTACCGATGAGGAGCCCGACCCGAGGAAGTTCCCCAGCTCCTATGATAGGATACACATGAGCAATGTCCCGTCAGTTTTCACTTCCCCATTGGGAGTCCTGCCTGGCCAGCGACGGCGCGGCAACTTGGTAGTTTTGGCTGACTGAATTCCTAATTACCTTGAGCACAGGGACTACGCAGGAGGACTCTTCACCGTCGCGCTGCACGGTCGGCCTCTCCTGCGCGAGGACAAGGCGTCAAACCTACGATACAACGTTCTTCTCAACCCGCCCGCCTTCAAGACGCATGAGCACTTCCAGGCCGAGTACCTCCTCATGCCGGACGAGCGGCAGATCAAAGCCAACTTTGGACTGGAGCGCCGGCCGCCTCGCGATGCGGCCAAGGTCCGTGAAATCACGAACCAGGGCTTCTCCGTTTTCATGGCTGAGGACTACATCGTGTGGGACTGCGCCGCGGCGGCGTCCAAGCGGTGGCCGCCGCCCCTGGCGCGAGGAGCTCTGGAGCGTTTCATGCACGCGCACCTTCTCAAGGTTACACTGCCTCACCAACGACCCGCCGAGAGCGGCGCACCCGTCCGCGCTCCGCTGAATGCGACGGCGCTGCTGCAACTGGCCGAACACATGGGCTCCCGCAGCGGAGCCGGGTACCCGCCGCACTGGGTGTCGGGAGTGCTCGCGGCATGGTGCTCAGGAACGCTCAGCACCACGGCACGAGCGCCGCGGCGGCTGGTCATGGAGCCCGAAAGCACGCGCACCGCGCACCCACGAGTTGACATGTGCGTCGCGCCGTGGCGGGCCGAGCTGACGACGCTCGTGGGTATCTGGCGGCGACTGCTTCCCTTTGGCGTCACGGCTGCCGGCGGAGGAGCAGCGGCCGAGCACAGGCGCCGGAGCACACCCGCGGCGCTGGGGCAGATCCGGCGTTACAGCATCAAGATGGAAGGGCTGCCGCCGCCCATCGGACAGCGCTCGTGCCAGTTCACGCTTGTGTTCTGGGACGTCGCGGGCAACGGCGCCCCGACGCCTCCCCGCGACCTGCGGAGGCTGCTGCTGGACGACGAGGAGGGTGGCGGCGACGTTTCGCCGGCGGCTCGCAAGATCCGCGAGCACGGCGTGCACGTGGTCACGACCCTGGACCTCGTCCAGAAGACGGCCACGGCCTCCTTTTGGCTGCGCAGCGACGTCGTGAAGGAGATGCGGGCGGGCGACTGGCGGGCCTTTGTGTGGCGCACGTCGACGTGGGAGAGGGCCTCGGACGGCGCCAGGGTTGCGGATATTGCCGACGAGGGTCCCTGGCTAGACGCCAAGACGGAGTGATGGCTTGGCGTGATTGGAATGCACGCAAAAGGAGAGTCATGACCCCCTCGACTGGCCAGATTTGAGTTTGACACCTGTGATTGCGCCTTTGAGGACAGCTGGGTGTCATTTGGAGCGGAAAAATGGGTCTGGCCGTTGAACTTTGGATCCTGCCCTGCATTGCAATACGGGAATCCCATGTGAAGCCATCGACACAGCCCTACCTATATATCTAAATTTGTCGTGAGCGAACTCTCTCTACGGACATCTGACAGGTCTCTTTCCCCATTCTGGCTCGAATTGGGAAGGTCTTCTTCCCCAAACCCCATCGCAATTCCCTGGTCCCCGCAGGCTGCTGTGGGGGAGGGGTCGCGGCCCCCGCACCCGCCATCTGTTGATACTCGATCAAGCCAAACGGGAACGAACGACGGGAATTTTGGGACGGGTTGAATCTTATTTACGGAATCGATGAACGAAAGGAAACCTGCACTGCTATAAAAAGGGCGATAAAACCGAATCTTGCGCCAATAAGAAACACACCATCAGTGGGCGGGCACAGGGCGGGCACATGGGAAAACATTGAAGCCTTCTGCCGTACAGTGAACGACGACGAACGAATTGACGCCGCCGGCAGGTCGCCGCCGCATGGCAAAGCACCGAGCTCTATGCAAACTCGGGCCGGCTTCCGAGCGAGCGGGAAAAAGCACAAGGACGGCACGTCTACGCCGGCTAGTATGGAGTTCAGGCCCCATGCATATTTGAGCCTCGTAAACGATCCAGGCGACAGCAGGAGTCAAATCACAGCAGTTAAACGACCTGACGGACCAACGGGCACGTGCATGAATAAAACAGCCAAATGGCAGAGCTGCCGTGTCCGTCGTGCTGCCACGTTCATATATAATATGTATGCAGGCTGGGGTTTGTTGGGACTTGCTGCCAACCTATAAAAACGTCTGGTCGCTGGGGACTTGTGAGATTTGCGTGCCGTTTGCCATGGAGACAAAACCTAGTTGGGCCGATAGGGGAATTGCGGGTTTTTAGCGGGTAAATACCGCAGGGGCAGCCGAGAAGACTTGTTTTGATTGCATTCACTGACAGGAGCCAGCCAATACGACATTGGATGGACGGATATGAAGGAACAGCACACACACACTCACACACACACACCCGGGGTGTTTGTTTCCTGCATTGATTATTTGCCTGCCATATCTCCGGACCAATGTGCCGTGCCGTTGACATTTACCACCCGTCCGCCCTTGGATCATTTCCTTGTTCTGGACCTTTTATACACGGATGCACGGCCGGGCACTCGAGCCCGCTGAGCCGGCGCTGCTAGGCCGCCAGCGTCGCCAACGTCCTACCACTCGCCACGTGGTTCCTCGTCCGGTCGGCTCGTTAGCGTTCCCGAAGGGTTCAGTCTGCGTGCGCGCGTGGAAATGCTTCTTTTTTTCGCCCCTCTTCCTTCCACTGCTACCACACCGGCTTGGCCGACGATGCAACGCCAGGCGCTCGCGACAAAGTATTACCTCGTTTATGTAGATGGATGCCCATGCCCGTTTGTTCTACCGTGATACCGAGACGCCAACAGCAACAGCATTCCGTCAATCACCAACCAGTCCTTGGACTCGCAAAATTGACAGCAATTTGCACTCGATCCGGTTGGTTGGCAAATACAGAAGCTGGCCGGTAATATTGATGCGATAAAAAAAAATCGGCCAGTTACCCGCCTTCATTGCCGGTTCGCTGTGCCGCCCGCTAGGTTTTCATTTGCTACGCCCAGCTTCCTCTGCCACTCTTGGAGCTTACCTCTACCGGTCTAGGTAGATCCCAAGGACCGCCGTCAGAAGAGGGGCAAAGGGAATGGATGCGCCGTGGTGGAATGCCGACCGTCTCGACTAGGCTTCGTTACCATGTGGTCTTTTTAGCTCCGTCGTGACGGTGGAAGATGGTGCTGCACTTTGGGCCGGCCCCAGGACGGCGGGAACTAGCCCAAACCATAAGTTCTGGCTTTCTCTCCGTCCAATCCCTGGTCCCTGCAGCGCCAGGGCGCAAACCCACGAATAAGGGCAAAAATTGAAAGGAGACTGACGGGACCCGCAACAACCCCGCGTTTTTTACTGGCGAACTCAGCCTGTTTCTTGGCCCCATTGGGGTCTTTTTGGCTGCCAAAGCATGTGCCGAAATCCATTCCGGGCGGGTTTTGCCAATATCCTTGGCGAATACACCCACTCTTCTTCCCCCATGACTATGTATGTACGAGAAACCGCCGTCCGTCCTGGGGAGTCATTGGGGTGGGTGGAGGAGGGAAGGCGAGAGGAAGGGTCTGTGCCCGGTCTCAATGCCTCGCTCGGTCGGCCTGCTTGGGCTGGTTCGAATCCGTCGTGTCCTGTCGTGTCGCCCCCCATCCCCGGCCGGCGAGATCCAAACAAGGGATGCCACCCCGACGGTCTCGGCAACGCCTCCACAGGCTGGGGTAGGTACCCAGGTACGTGCATGTACGTAGTAGCATTGCGAATGCGGCGCAAAGATTAGACATCCGTACTGTGTGCTCCGTAATTTTGGGATGGTACCCAGTACCCAGCACCTTCCTTGCGCTAGACTACCTTTAAAGGGAAGACGGGACGTCCTTTTTGGATGATCGATTTTTTCTCTCTTTCGGCCGCCCGTTCAGCTTCTCGTTCCGAACCCTTTCCATTCTCTGGCGCTCTACTGTGCGCGCTTGTGGCTTTTGTTTGTTCCGCTTGGACAGACGGCAGCGTTTATTCTCACTTGTTTTTCTCGCAGCAGCAGCAATCATGTCTGAAAAGAAAGGTCAGTAGCGATCCCCTCCTCCTCCTCCTCCTCCTCCTCCTCCTCCTCCTCCTCCGTCACACTTCAGCACCTCCGTCGCTAACAAGGCCCAACACGTCACCACGGTGCAACAGAAGAGCACATATCCGGCCATGTCGAGGCCCCGGACATCTCGACAAAGTCCGACTCGGACATCGGATCCGACTTCACCTGGACCGAGGAGGAGGAGAGGAGCATCAGGCGCAAGATGGACTGGCGCTGCGTCCCGATCGTCACGCTCCTGTACCTCCTCTGCTTCCTCGACCGCATCAACATCGGCAACGCCCGGATCCAGGGCCTCGCAAAGGACCTGGACCTGAACGTGGGCGTGCGCTTCAACTGGTGCCTGTCCATCTTCTACATCGTCTACCTGCTCGTCGAGGTCCCCAGCAACATCATCCTCAAGCGCGTCGGTCCCCGCTTCTACCTGCCGCTCCTTGTCTTCGGCTTCGGCTTCGTCTCGCTCTGCACTGCCTTCGTCCAGTCCTTCGAGGGTCTGATGGTCGCCCGCGCCGTCCTCGGCGTCTTTGAGGGCGGCGCCATGCCCGGCATGGCCTTCTTCCTCAGCTGCTTCTACAAGCGGTCCGAGCTGCTCTTCCGCATCGGCATCTACGTTTCGGCCGCGTCCATGGCCGGGGCCTTCGGCGGCCTCCTCGCCGCCGCCTTCGCCCAGATCCCCGAGTGGGGGATCGCGTCCATGCGCATCCACACTTGGCGCAACATCTTCTTCTTCGAGGGCCTCATCACCGCCGTCATCGGCCTCCTGGCCCCGATCTGGATGCCCACCGGCCCGGCCGACGCCTTCTTCCTCAACGAGCGCGAGCGCCGCATCGCCACCGAGCGCCTCGCGCGCGACATCAAGGGCAACCCCGACGAGCACGTCACCTGGGCCGACCTCAAGAAGGCACTCACGTGCCTGCACAACTACACCTGCGCCTTCGGCTTCTTCCTCATCAACATCACCGTCCAGGGCCTGTCCGTCTTCATGCCCACCATCCTGTCCACCGGCCTCGGCTACGACTCCACAAAGTCCCAGCTCATGAGCGTCCCGCCCTACGTCGCCGCCTGCCTCATCGCCATCGCCATCGCCTACGTCAGCGACAAGACCAGGCAGCGCGGCATCTACACGGCCATTTTCGGCGTCATCGCCCTCATCGGCTTCGCCATCCTGCGCTTCCACTCCCAGGCCAACATCAAGTACATGGCCATCTTCTTCGTCACCGTGGGCGCCTTCCCCGGCGGCCCCGCATTTATGGCCTGGGCCATGAACAGTACGTCATCCCAGCAGTAGCACCTAAGCCAGCCAGCCCGTCTTGGCGCGACGCGACGCGACCTGGTTTTGCTAACCGCATCCTTTTCCCCTCCCACCAGACTCTGCAGGCCCTGCCGTCCGCGCCATCTCCAGTGCTTACGTCGTCACGCTCGGCACCATCGGCGGTATTGTCTCAACGTGAGTACCCTCTCTATTCCCTTGTCAAACAAAAAAAAAAAAGCATCCGAAAAAGGCAAGGTTTCGATTTGCTGACGTGAGATATTTCAATTCCCTCCCACAGATGGACATATGTTTCCTCCGACGGCCCGAACTTCCCCATCGGCCACACCATCAACCTCGTCGGCCAGATCATCGTCGTCCTCCTCTCCATCTTTGGCATCGTCTACTGCCTCTGGGAGAACAGGACTCGCGCCGCCGGCAAGCGCGACTACAGGCTCGAGGGCCTCACCGAGGAGGAGCAGGAGAAGCTCGGCTTCAGGCACCCCCACTTCCGCTACATGACTTAGAAGGCCGTCGCATCTTTTTTTTCTTCCCCGCCGACCATGTCATCACTCTTTTATTGATTCCCTTTTTCTGTCCATGGCCGTTCGGCTGCCCGTTTCTTGTATTGCGGGCGCGGCGAGGATCTGATCTCAACTATCAATAAGAAAGATTTTGGATTCTCTGTTATGTCTTGGCAGGTTTACATAAATACATAGGCCCTGCTACCCCTTATCATGATAGGAGCCCGATATCTTCAAATACAACTGCGGGTGTGCTTGATGTATGCCACATTGAAGTAATTAATTTCCAAGTCTGTGGAATCATCTTTGATTGCTTCCAAGCCAACTATTAGATGCCTTGTGAATGTCCGCCACGAGTAGAGACCGGTCCGTACATTTGAGAAGCTTTAATTAAGGCCTTGGTCTAAATTGAAAAGTTTTATCCACAAAAAAAACAACCCTTAGTTTCAGCCAAGCCCTGATAGGCGCGGTCAGGAACACAAAATCCTCCTATTTTCCACTTTTATTTTTGTCTTTCTCCCACTGGGGAACCCAACATAGACGATTGTTGGATAAACCTGGCTGAAAAAATGACATTTTTTATGCGACCGGCCCATAGTAAACGTTGCAGAGGTATTTTGTAGCTCTCAAGCCATTTCTGAATATCTTGTGACACCGACTGACCGTTGACGCGACATTGACGGGATCTGTGACCCCATTGCTATAGAAAGCATTGTTTAATTAAAGATCCCAAAACCAAATCCTCGATGGCTCGGCCTCGTACCTGACAAAGAAAAGGTTACTCAGTTGTCAATTCCTAAATCACCCGTTTCGACTTTGTCCGTCGCTGATGAATGCGTGACACCATATAATCGGCTCTGCAATTGTGGCTCTGGCGGACAAGCTGCTCGTCACTATTTCGTCTTGCTGTATTTCCTCTTCAGACCTTGGGGCCTGGCCGAGTGTACACAATTCATATTCTACTCACGCATATATAAAGCCCGACTCCGTCTGCCCTTCCAGAATCTCGAAACTCTCATCCACCCCAACCCACACACTGCAACGCTACCACAGTAACGCACACTCAACCCACTCCGCCTGCAAAAGATTCTGACAAGCTCTTTTCTGCTAATCACGGTATCTCTCGCCTCCGGAGCACGCACTGATCAAGCCTCGGGAAACCATATCTCCTTCTTCGTCAGATATCCCGTCCTCTTCTCACTCACAATGCCTTCCATGGACGACATCATGAAGGCCAGCATGGACAAGCTGGCCAAGAAGATGGCTGACGACGTTGCCAAGAGCAGGGAAACGAAGAAGGAGGAACAGCCGCAGAAGCAGGGTGAGTCTTCGAAGAAGCGGGACAGGGGCGGAGATGACGAGGACCAGGCTGAGTCTGGCAAGCGCAAGAAGACCGAGAAATAATGGCCTGGTGCACCACTGCCCCCATGGCGACACCACGGAGAGCTACTTTTGGCTGATATTCCTGCCTTTATCATCCAACAAACGGCAATGCCAATTTGTCTTTGGCCATTAGGGACCGAAATACTGGGCGGAAAGGAGGGAAACGGCAGGTCAAACGTCGGAATTCGGGCAGTAGGCACTGACCGCCCCTCATCTTATATTTCATATTTCATATCTCATATCTCATAAAGAATGCGCTGATTAGATGAAATAATATTCATTGAGGCTTATCACACCGAAAAAAATAGGACCTAACTATAGGAGCAGTGATGCACAATCGCCAGGCTTCGGCTTCGATCAACGAAGTAGTGTCTAGTTGTTCTAAGACGCCAACAGAGTACAGGAGGGTGCCGCGAAAAGTCAGAGAGTTGGACAGGTGATGGACAGGGTGGGAAGTAGTGAAGACGACAAGGTGTGGGGCGTTGCAGGAAAGCGTGCGTTGTTGTTGTGGACAAGCTAAGCAGCATGCTGTGGTGTACGGCTCGTTCTTAGGCACGGTGCGTTGCTCCAAATGAAAGGAGAAAACGTAGAGTAATAGGATGGAAGGAAACGAAGCCAGTATTAAAAACGCCATTCGTCGTGGAAACAGTGCGTTCGGATGTCGTCCTAAGACAGGGCGGTGTTAGTGTAGGCAAGAAAAAGAGGAAAGCAAGCATGAGGGAGGAGTCGTGGCGACAGGGGAGATGGATGTTTGGACGTACGTATGTCAGCCGAGAGCTAGCGCTGATGTTGAACTTGTCATGTTGCATCTAGATCAGGGGACGGGGCCGTCAGTAAGTAGGAATGATGGACCGGTGGGGGAAGCAAGGAGAGCACGAACCACGACGCGATATTGGCCCCTACCGAAGCGGTTGTCGAGGAGGGATAAAAGCTTGGACGGATCAACGGGTCGGGCCGGGATCTGTTGCGGCCGCGATGATGCTACTCCAGGGGCCGGAGCGGCAGACTGTGAGGATGCGTGTTCACCGCCTGTCATTTGGATTGAGGACTCAATTGGCGGCTGCGACGGCCTGGAGTAGGTATTTGAACCAGGAGCGATAGAAGGCTTGTGTGGATGCCGTGCGTGCGGGAGATAAGCAGGTTGGATCGATGGATGCCTGAAAATGGGCGGACTATATCTAGGCAGGTGGGTTCGGCTGAGAGGAACGAGATGAAGCAGAAATGGCGGGAGACTGACGGGTGGGCATGCACTGTCATTTATCACTGTGTCAGGATCCAGTGTGCCATAGACCATGGCCACACACCACACCGCAGCCTGACCTCACTGGCGGCGCGGGGTATGCTCGCCTGACTATTACTGTTGTGTAATTAATCGTGGCACGACACAATCGCTTCGATGCAGGCGGCACTGCCACCCCATGCATGCATGCAGCGGTCGTGTCGGATGGGAGCCTCTCGGGGCTTCCGAGGAGACCCTTTGTTTTCGCCCCGTGCACACCATCACTGGGGCTTTTGGCAAAGACGGTCGCCTTATTCGCGGAATGACTGGAAATTCGATAGAGGATCGTCGGGCGAGGGACGTCCACACATTCGAGCCGATTCCTCCTGACGCCGGATGGCCCCATCAGCTGGGCCGCAGGCCTCTATCCCTCAAGAGGCCTGGTGTCTGGGAGCTGATACGCCGTGCTAAGCGTCTGGTGCCCGTGGCGTAATTGCAAGCACCTGAGAGACCCATTTTGGCGACCATGGCCCTCAGCCTTCGGCTTCTTATTTGGTGGCGAAGCGGGGGTTCTGGTCAGGCTCTGGCAAAAAGAGCCGCCTCTTTACTGATTCTGTCTGCCCTTTTCTGTCTTGGGCGGTGGCGGGTAAGCAGGCAGTCGGTAGAACGCCTGGTTCCCACACCCCCAAACTGCCAGTCCATTCGGTTGCCTCAAACTGCCAGTGCCAGCACAACAACCCCATATATATTTGTAGAGAAGCGGGCAGAAACCGGCACCTCGCCGCCGAGCTGCAAGCCTCCGTCCAGCGACATCCTCGTCCCAATCTTCCATGATCTGGCGTTCCATCGACTGACCACCTGGGATACATACCCGGGTAGGTATCTACCTGCCTACCTTCTCGGTATATATAAAAACAGACCCGCGCCCAAAATTGTGCACATTTCCGAGGCTATCGTCTAAACTTCTCCGTACCTGCCAATCTCCTTCACCCGCACCTCGCCTTCGCACCCTTTTGAGGACTGGAGAATGCAGCTCCCGCAGAAGGTGAGTCACACTTAGGACTAGGTAGCACCCTTATGCACCCACCCGCCCTACCTGTAACTTTATGCGCTGTCTGATACTCCTTCACTCTTACACCTCCCCCTTTTGTGTTCCTACGCCGATCCACAAGGTCACCGACTCTGCGCGTTCGCCAGCGGCCCGTGCCTCTGTTCTTGCCCAATCCTTGCTGCTTTGAACTGGAAGCTCCTATAGTTGAAAAGTCAGGCGAGAAATCCGGGGCGATCCCACACTAAGCCAATTGTGTTTAGCCAAGCGACACTCCTGATGCCTCTGAGGATCTGCCCCAGCCTGTGCGAGGAGAGAGGAATGACTCCCCTGTCGAATGCCTCCTCCCCTCTCTCGTGTACACTACCCACGATCACTTCCAAGTATTACCAGGGGGGCATGGATTTCGCCGCACGAACGAAGGGCCGGCTTCCCAAACCGACGGGAGCGTGAGTGATGTGTGCCACAACCTGGGCGACACCTATCCCTATAGCGCCACGGAAGACCCGCGGCCACATCTTCCGGCATCGCCCACTCGGACCACAGCCGAGGCCCCAAAGCAGGGCCCCCCGCCCCTGTCCCCTGATGACGCCACAGAGGACGAAAGGCAACCCGCCAACCATCTCCTTGCTGGGATTTCCGCCGATCGTCCACCGCTCGCAGACCCAGTACGGCCAAGGGAGAAGCTCGCTACAAAGCTGCGCGACGCGATGGTCGAGACCAGACTCACGGCGAAGGGAGATAATGTATTGGTGTATCTGCCTCGGGGCGCCTTGGTCGAACTGGTTACCGAGGCCTCCGTGGCGGCGGTGCTTCAAGACGAGGGCATGTCTCAAGAACTGTCGGAGGTTTTGGCAAAGCAAATCTGCGTGCCATCCACGGTCACGTTGGGTGGTGGTAGGAAAGGGCAGAACCAGTTGTCGACACGGCGGAAGCTTTTCGCTACCCTGGTCCTGATCCCCAAAGTGGGAGCAATCGGCGGCTTCATCCGCGAGGGCATTTTCGACACCCATCTACCGCTTCAGACACGCCGTGGCAACGGGACCTGGTTCCTGAGCCTCGCGTCACGCCCAAACGAGCGCCTTGGCTGCTGCAAAGACTGGACGGTCAACGAAGCTGTCATGTTTGATCTGCAGCAGTGGCATCTTTTGTCGCCTTTTTTTGCCGACAGGCAAGGCGTTAAGGATGCGAAGGCAAAGATCATGCACTACGTTTTGCATGAGAAGATCGTGCCGCCCTTGCATTTTCTCTGCGGAGACGCAGGAAGCGGAGACACGGACATGGACCCAGAGGTGGGTGGCGGGTACAGTATCGTCTCCAGGGTTCGGTTCAACCCTCACCATCACAACTTCGGGCCTGCAGACGAGGTAGGAAGCGTTCACCACACTTCCTTTGACATCATTCCTCAACTAACATTAATCCCTACGACCAGAGGGAAAACCTCGTCCTAGCTCTCAAGAAGCTGTACAGTCCAAACAGGACAGATTTCCAGCGAGAGGTCGAGGCATTGAAGAGATTTAGTCACAGTGGCGACCCCCACCTCATCAAGCTCCTCTGGACCTACGAATGGATGGGAAACTTCTATCTGGTGTTTCCTTGCGCTCGCGGCAACCTGTGGGATTTCACCAAAAAGTATGCCAACGGCCCAGAGTTGACCCAAGACCTGCCGCGCCGCGTCTGGATGGAGTGGCTGGCCGAGCAGTGCTACGGCATCGCAGCGGCTCTTGCAAGGATACACGGTGCCGAGGTACCTGATCCCGATGGGAAAGGAGTCTCTGGGGCCTCCGCAAACCTCGACCCCAGGCAGCGGCAGACGCTGTCGGCCACCTCAGCTAAGAAGTTCGGTCGACATGGCGATCTCAAGCCCCAAAACATCCTCTGGTTCTCACCGGGCAAGCAGACTGCGGGTTACGACAAGGGGATTGGCGTCCTTCAAGTCAGCGACTTCGGTCTCAGCGACTTCCACGGCCGGTACTCGAAGTCGAACCTTCCTGCGAACATGTTCCCGCGGTCTGGGACCTACCAAGCCCCCGAGTGTCTGACCTCAAAACTCCTTGGCCAGCCCTACGACATTTGGTCGCTCGGATGTGTCTATATCCAGTTTGTCTCGTGGTTTTTAGTCGGCCACGCCAGAACCGAATACGAGTTTTCTGACAAGAGGGTGGAAGATGACCGCAACGAGATCAAAGAGGATACATTCTTCAACATTATCGAGGCCGATACACACCCGGTTCGCGCCTCCGTGAAGCGGTCTGTGCTGGAATGGGTCGAGCAGCTCACCAAGCACCGGGATTGCTCAGCGTTTCTTGCCGAATTCCTCGCCTACATCCTCTCGGACATATTGCTCACAGACCCAGCAAAGCGAGCCAAGTCCACCAAGGTGGCCGAAACACTGCGGGAAATGCTGGAAAAATGCCAAAACGATTCGAGCTACTGCCTCGAACGGAGCAAGTCACCCGCGCCGTCCCGTTCGCCCACTTTCGGGTCTGACATCATCTACTCGAACGACGAGGGAGAGGAGGTCAAGGAAAGCCTGGCGAGAAAAGGACGAAGCCGGACGTTTCCACCACAGTCGCTGTCCGCCAGGCGAGAAGAATCACTTGTTCGATCATTGTCTGAGATGGAAGACACTCGGAAACCTCCTACCTCGCGCCTTCCTAAAGTCCAGTCGTCGCCCTCCCTTCTAGCACCGTCGTCATGCCCTGCCCCTGCCCGGGAATCAGGGGCCGCGGAGCCATCGACACAAAACCCCGGCGCTCAACAACAAGAGGCCCAGAGAGAGCCCCACCAGCCGCGAGATTATGGTACTGTCTCCGGAACGAGCGGTGCCTATGCCGCACCCACGCCTCCTAGAAGTGACCTCCCGAGCCGGGTGCCCGGCGGAGAACAGAAGGAAGGGTGGGGTTACGGGTTGGACCAATTGTGCTTTGGCTCTTGCTGCTTCAGGACGTGAGAGCGACACGAGATCAGCCAGATCCAGCGCAACCCCAACCCAGATGTTCCGGCCCTCCACCCCCAGACTCCAAGGGTGGCCTAGAAGATTTCCTAGTCTGTCCAAGGCGGATGTATGATTTCTGTTATCAAATTCTTGACATTTCGGTAAAAAGGATTGGGCATAAAGGATTTAATCGGGAGGTATTCTTCTTTTTTTTTTTTTTATTTTTTTTTTTTTATTTTTTAAAGAAGGAGATCGACGTTTAATCAACCAATAATTACAACAACATAAGCCGTGTTCGGCGCTAAAAAGAGCTTTTTTTTCATATGGAAGACCATCAGCTGTCAATCGAAGTGTGTAAGCACCGTACCTAGGTAGTTACTGCGTGTGGAAATTATTGGTCTGAAGGTCAATGAAAGTGCGCACGGGGCCCAAAAAAAAAACAGATACAATATGTAGGCACAAAGAACCTGATTGTGCTAATCTCTTCCATCCTCAGCCATCCTCGTGACATAACATATCCCACCATCTCGACGACGACCAGAGCCACGATGGCTGCTCCCAATTTACTGGTGGTCGGAGGAATCCTCCTCAAAGTTGGAGGCATAGTGGTTGTGGTTCTTGATGTAGTCAAGCTCAGCCTGCCAGTTATCAAGTTGAAGAAAAGTCAGTATAAGCAAGCTTCCAGTTACCGCGTAACTCAGCGCGCATCTCCGCATTTCAGCGGCTGGCGTCCTCTGGGGGAATGGTAGCAAGGTAGGAAACCAGGTCGGACCTCGGTGATCATTCTCGGGACCTGGACGTTGTAGTAGCCATTTTGGATCTGTGGGAGTGTTGGGAGACGGCCGGGTTAGCACCAAGTGGGTTATAATCACTGAAGCCGTTCTGGGACATTGCTAGGTAATTATTGGACGAGTGGAAGGCGTAACCAACCTTGGCCTTGAAGTTTCCGCCGAACTCCGACCTGAGCCATTCCGTCATAAATTTCTTGTCTATGTAGTCTGAGGGAAAATGCTGCGTAACCAGAGCGGGCTTGCTTGGGGCCATTGTCTTGTTTTCCAAGAGAGGATAGCGCGATGGCCTTTCCGTTTGTGGGGTAAAACAAACGAATGCGGATACCACCAACTTGGGATGTATGTGTAACAATCACGTGTGTTGTGATGGATGCCCTCGCTCAGGATGAAAAAGCACAACCTTGCGGCCTGGTGGGCTTGGGGGCGGTCTCTCCACCGCCTTTTGTACACTTCAAGCCATAGCCGGAGATGTGCAGCTACCTAAGGTGTCTATGGTGCAGGGCACGAAGCGGGACAATCGTTTGCGAGATGCCGTGGGACAGCAGAGCCGCACTAGGACCATACCTCTCTTCATGGAATGGGGCTGTAGAGGGGGGAGGATAGGTGCAAAAAGTGGCTGCAAACCGGCAGAATGCTAGGTTGCACCCAAGGCAGAAATACAACCCACCTTGGGTCGCCCGGCTACAGAGGCGCGGAACTCCGAGAAAAAGCGACCCATGCGGGCTGCTTGTCCATGCATGGCTCGCTTACCTTGCGTCGATTCCTGCGCGTTCCTATTAGCCGCAATAATGGATGGGTGGAGGGCTGGTGGCCATCGGCGCTCCATCGGAATCCTGACGAATCCAGCCTTACTGCCTCCGCGAAGCATTGCGGAACGCATTGGCACAGTCAGGCTATTCTCAATTACCTTCCACCACTCCAACGGGCAATTGGCCAGATGTGCAGTCCTGCAGCTAAGCCTGTTGGCGCCAGCCACGGTAACAATGGCAGGCCCGGGTACAGCATCCTGCTATGCCCGTTGGGCACACCTGCATGCACACACATCTTTGGCATGCACACCTACCTGCCTACCTACTTATACAATGGGTGGGCTCAATGCAGGCGGGGGCGGATGTGCAGAAACGGGGAGGATATCACTGGCGGGACTATGTTCTTGTGGCTTCTAACCTCGGGCGATGCTGCTGCGCTGGATCCTGGCGTCACGCGGGCTGCGACCCAGAGGGCGCCCTGTCGGGGCGGGATGGGGAAAAAGTGCATGAGAGGACGAGAGGACCACCAAGGCCAAATACAAGGACGGGGAGGCGAGGTGGTTCTGGCTTCAACGCCGACTTCTCATTACCAGTCGCTTGATCGTAGGGTTCATCAGGACCCAATGCCGCATCATCACTGACAGTGACGTTCCCAGCCCTCCACAAAATGGACTGGCCAAACATGCACCTGGGCTTCCCCAAGCGGGACAAGGACGTCTTTTGCTACGAGCAGCGGCGGTCGCTCATCGTCAGGAAAACACTCACAGATGGCGTAAGCACATCCGTACCTGTACCTGTACCTACCGGACTGGTATTTCCCCAACCCTGATCGGTTGTACTTACCAGGTAATGATGCTGATGACGATGCGCTCCCGCCTGTTTATCAGGCTGTCAAAAAATGGGAAGTCACGACAGACAAGGAGTGGGACGAGAGTCTCCACGAAGTTTTCCGTGATGAAGGGCGCCAAACGCCAGGGATAGCAGCTGTGTATGCCCGGTCGAAACCCTTCTTCCATTGCTGGGTATTCCGGGAAACTGACAGATCGGCGCACTTTTAGCTTGGCGAGACGGGCGCCGGACATCGATGCCGACAATCCGATGTTGCTTGCGCATCTTCCCTTCTCGAGATCGATATTCGGCGGGATCACCAACAATTTTTTCGTTCACCCATCCATCACCCAGGCCATCCAGAGGATAGGGCCGAGCTTCTCGCGCACTCACCTCAAGCTCGGCGATCCGCTCGGGCCCGCCATTGGTAACTATGCCCTCCCGTCTTCTCTCCATGGCACCCCGGGCAGCTCGCCTCTCGTTCTTCTAGCAAGCTTTTGACTTGGCTAAATGGCGACGCTGCCAGCTTACGTATGTCGGGGACCAAATGCCTGGCCGGGCGACATTGCGCTCTCTGCCACCCACTTCCCCAGCACCGGCTTTACCTACGCTGTCTTCTTCGGCTGTGAGTTCGGCGAAAAGCCGGCCCGAGTCACGGCACTGAAGTCTGGGGATAGGATCACGGGGCTGCTGAGCAATTCCGAGTCTACGGTGGCCCATCCCATGCTTCTCGTCGGCATTTTCGCCGAGGTCGAGCTGAGGCGACACCAGTCAATCGTCCGGAACGCTGTAGCGAACCTGCTCACGACAGTGGAAAAGGTCAGTGCTGGGGAGGGTGCTGATTACAGAGCACTGGCCCCCAAGCCGGGTCAAGAAGAGGACCATGCTATCAAGCCGTGGTTGAACATGCACGTCATCAAGATCAAGCTCGAGGCCTGGCGGCGGGAGCTGGACAAGATGGTGGAGCACGTCCAAGAGTTGTCCCAGACGCTCTATCAGGCCAGCGGGGTGGTTCCTCGCGAGGGAGACGTCGATCCCTTGACTCTCCAACCTTATACTGCCGCCCAGATCGCCGCTTTCGCCACAGAGGAGGAAAGAAAGACCTCGCTGAGGGCGACAGGCGAACGAATCAAGGAGCGGCTCCAGGACATCAAAAACCAGTACCACGAGATGATCAGCTCGTCCACGCTGACCATGGAAGGCCTGACTATGGCTACACACTTAGTGAGTTCAACTAATGTCCGCACTGATATCATCGTTGGATGACGCCGGGCTGCTGACCACACCGCCGATCCCCAAGGCGCACACCAGGATAAACATGGAAATCGCCGAAAAAACAAAGAAGGATGGAGAGCAGATGAAATCTATCGCCATCCTCACCATGGTGTTCCTTCCGGCGACGTTCCTTGCCGTAAGTTTGGTGGTGTCGCCTTTTTTTTTAGTCCGGGAAGTGGCAAGAATCGAGTGACTCCTACCTGGGCTCGGTTGGCAGGTGATCAGTTCTTCCCCTGGACATGACACCAACGGGCTAACCATGGTCGTTGCAGACATTCTTTTCCATGAGCTTCTTCAAATGGGATCTGCCCGAGGGTGACGTGATCTCCAGAAGTATATGGGTGTACTTCGTCATCACGACATGCCTGACTCTGGGGTTATATGTATGGTGGTCTAGAACGCAGTCCCGGAGGGCCGCTAGCAAGGGCGATGTTGAGAGTGGGCCGAAGTGATAGGACGTTGGATCTTTCCGTAACGAATTGGGTCCCGAAGTATGAGCAGCCAGGGGTCAGAATCTCATTGTCCTTTTCAGACGTATACCCGCTCCAGGGATTCCAACTCCCGTCGCCAAGGTTGGGCTCAGACCAGTCAGCTTCAAATACTCGCACGCGGTGGCTCGCTCCAGCCCTTGAAGCCCCGTTTAACGGGCCCAAGCACCACCACCAAAGCCACGTCCGCCATTGTAGCAAGGCAAAGCAGCGACCAAAACAATTTTCCTCGTCTCGTTGACTCGTTTGTCTATTCGTCCACAAAGGTATAAATTCCAGATGTACTATCTGGCCCATAGGTCCGGGCAGGCCGCGCGTCCGACTTGGGGGTTCTAAGTCGCGATCCGGCCACGGCGATGGCGGCCCGGTCGGCGACGGTGGAAGCAGACATTGCTAGGGCTGACGAGATAGAAGCGGTTGCAAGCTCTAGGCCATTCCCGGCTGCAGGGTGAGCAACGGCGTCTGAATCCCGTTGCCAGGAGCGGCCGTTATCGTCGTCGCGGGGGCAGACGTGGTGGGCTAGGGGATCGGCTGCGGCACGCCGGCTGAGGCGGACTGGATGCAGCAGGACCGGTCCTGCTTGCAGTCCAGTCACTGCAGGACTTGGAGGATCATGGGTTCTATTTGATGAAATTGGTTAGGTCTGGAGCTTGAGGGTCTCGCCCATTGTTCCCGGGCTCCACGCAGGAAAATGTGAGTGAGGGAACGTACATAGATGTCAAGAAACGGGGCGTACTAGCGCAGCCAGCTCGCCTGACGAGACGTCGGCAATCAGGAAAACGTGGCACAGCTAATGCCATCGTCCGAGTTCCACCACGTGCTGCAGCCGACTGGCACCCTGGGATCATGGTCGTAGAACGGTACCAAGCGCTGTCTAAGTGACGCGGCTGCGAAAAAAAAAAAAAAAAAAAAAACTGGCTGCTGCGTTTCGTTGAGCCACATATCGTCGCGCCCCTTGCTTGCCTCCCCGGACTCTATTTCGTTACTCGCACCAACTCCCACGCTATGCTGCAGTGGGAGTGAGCGTTGGTCAGGAAGCATAGCTGGGACTGGCTGGATCCCAACTGCCTCTCAGCACAGTACATCCTGGTCGGGACGCTCCAGGCATTCAACCGGGTCCGGGGCTTTGAATGGTACGTGCAATTCCACTGGATTCCAATGCAATTCGGCTGTGGCCGACCCGACCTATTTACAATCACTGTGTTGGAATAACATCTGTGTGAGCGTGCGATCAGGAAAAGGGGGATCTCCAGGGGAGGCAGCGGGACCCTCCGGGTCCCGTGTCCTGTCGCCTGACGATTAGAGGATCGCCCTTTAGGCGATCGCCTTCCTGTACACAAGGCCTAGTCCAAGGACTTACTTCTAACAGATAAATCCTTTCCCTTTCATGCACAATAAAAAACCGTTTCCCTAATTATAAAAATTATTATTTATTATTTTTAAAAAGCTTTAAGCCGTTTATAAATGAAAGTACTGTTATGACCAAGCCACAGGGCCTGGAGGAAGGGTCAGGAGATAGATAGATATCGTATTAACGTCCGTGCCTCTGGTGTCCGTGCCGTCTGGCACGGAAGGGTCAGGCGCGAGCCTGAGCCGTTGGCCTAGACCCTCCTGGACGTCCGGGAACGGGGTGGTACAGATGGCTTTCTGTAGCGTCGACATGCCCGCCGACGGGCGTGGCGGATGGTGGGCGAAGAGGAACTGCCTGCTGTCGGCGTGGTACAGATAGAACTGCACCTTGAGGAGGCGGATGTCGGCCTCGGGATCCAGGCAGTTGAGGGCCGCCGCTAGCACGCCAACGCCCGATTCGACAATGCCGAAGCGGGGAGTTCCCGGCGCCACGCCTTCTGGGACCCTGCGACTCGCGAACACGAGCTGTTCCCTGCCAAACAGTAGCGGCGTGGAGGCCACTATGTTGGAGCCCGTGATTCTTGCGGCGAGGGCGTCAGGGTTCGGTAGCCGCACCTTCTTGCCCCGTTCTGCCCTCTCGGTGCGGTCCAGATGGACGAAGCGGCGGAGCTCGTCGTTAGATCTGATCAGGGGCGGAACCGGCCCCGTCGGACGGCCCTGTGCTTCGACAGCACCGGTCGCGTCGGACCCCTGGTCGCGTGGAAGAATCCCTCGACTGCGGAGGAGGTCCGTCCATTCGCGGATCTGCTCGTGCAGTTTCCGGACCGAGGCCCGTCTGAAAAATCAAGTCGAGGTGAGCAGGAATCGGCTCCTCCATGCCTTGCCTGCAACGCGTGTAGGATGGGGTTGATCTTAGGCATCAGGCCGTTAAGGTGGGCTGCCGTCTCCTGAAGCAGCTGCTTTTTATCGTGGCACGAACTCTCCAGAACATTCTGGAGATGCTCCAAGTCCAAGACATCCCACCTAAGGCGCAGCGCGAGATCGTGTGCATCGGCCTGACATTCAGCACAAGCGCTGGCATATTGATAGACAAGGTTGACAGCCCCGATCGCGAGCTTCTGCACAGCATGCTGACGCGTATCTGCGAGCCGCGGGCGGAGCTATCGGCGCTTGAATGGTGCCGATTGGTGCGGATAGAGCGTAGGATACTAGGTGGACGTCGGCAAGCCCAGCAGCCGGCCATACCACGGGACTTTATGCCAGCCAGAACCGGTTTTCATACGCGAGTCCTCAGGCCAAGGCAGGCAGGGGGTGGTGCAGCCTGCAGCCAAGCAGCTGGGGCTTCCGGGCTGTCGTGGGAAGTCTGTAGTCGATTCGTAAAAATGACCCTGAAGACATAACACGCCCGGCCCCGGGCGAGCGTACTCCACTCCGTGATTTCTTTTCCTGGCGCGCCCGGATCGCGGTACGATACCCGTCTGAGATATTCCCGCTGCACCGCCTCTTATCGGGCGCGCCCTTTACTACAGACCTCCCACTACTATTAGCCATGTGCGAAGAAGCGCATCCGATTTTCAAGTATTCAGACCTGAGCAGAAAGACGAAAAAGGAGTTAGAAGAGCACCCCGAAAACGCCGGTGTCGATTATCCCGAGCAGGGTAAAACCAGCGACAAGCAAAGCAAATGCAAGGAGGTTGCGCGCAAGATCTTCCGGATCGCGCCGAGAGGTTCTAAGGAACATGAAGAAGACAAGACCGCCTTCAGGAAGGAGGTCAACCTACTCCGCCATGCCCAGCATCCCCACGTGGTTAAGCTTCTTGACGACTATGTGGACGAATCCGACGGCTTGTGGTATGCGGCCATCATTATGGAGAAGGCTGGGGGCTCCATGTTCAATCTTCCAGTGCCCCGCAAGCAACTGGTGCACCAGTGGATTCGCTGCCTCGCAAGCACCGTGGCTTACCTCCACGGCATCGGCATCCGCCACCGCGACATCAAGCCGCCCAACGTCCTGGTCAGGGGTGAAACGGTGCTTCTAGCAGACTTCGGCATATCCAAGGCGGGGCTGTCGAAGACGCTCTCGACGACGAAGCCCGGTCAAGGCAAGGCGGGAACGCCACAGTACTACGGCCCCGAGATCGGGTTCTCAAGAAGTCGCGGCCGCTCATCCGACATCTTTTCTTTGAGGGTTTTGTTCCTCGAAATGCTCATCGCCTCGGACGTCAAGAGAAAGAATGCCCTTGACCAAGCGCTCAAAACAGACGGCAAAACGCCTACATCAAGATTTAACACCACGACCCTAGCCCTCGTACACGGTTTGATCACGGAATGGAAGGGCCCGGCCGACAGCCACGAGTATGAGAAATTCGACCTGTGTCAGCGAATGCTCGCCTCCGACTTGACTGCCGGCCCCAGCGCGTCCGAGGTCGCGACCGACATATTCCGCATTTTTAGCGGCTCGACCGAGGGATATTGCCCGTATGCTACACAGCGAAACGCCATCACACTGATTTCTCTGTGCAACCGGGGCGATACTGCCAGCGTGAAGAAACTCCTCGGTGACCCGGCCGGGGAGGTTGGAAACGCCAAATGTGCCATCCACGTGGCTGCGTTGCGAGATGACGCGGATCTCCTGGAGCTCCTGTGGCAGCATAAATTCGACATTATAGCCGAGGACTGCGCCGGCGAGACGGCTCTCCACGCTGCCGCCGGAGAGGGGCACTCGCGTGCCGTCGATTGGCTGTTGGACAAAGCAGACGATGGTGCTTGCCGCATGGCCGCTGTCACTAGCAAAGAAGCACGCCGCACCGCCATGCAACACGGGGCCGGAGGCGGGGATGCGAAGGTGGTCGCCAGCCTTCTCAAGGTGCGGAATGACAGCTACAAGGATGAGGATAAGGAGGGGCGAACACCGCTGCGCTTCGCCCCTTCGAGAGGCAGGCGCGAGGCCGCCAGTGCGTTAATACGCGCCGCGGGTGCGGGAAGTGTGGACTACACAAACAAGCAAGATAATGGGGGCTAGACGGCGCTTCATCTCGCTACCACATACGGATCGGCGGGGACAACCGGTCTGCTCCTAGACAAGGACGCCGACCCCAACTTACGATCGCACAATAACGACTAGACGGCCATCCACTGTGTCTTGCAAGTAGAGCACAGGACGGACCGGCACAGGGACGTCTTGGGACTTCTCTTGCCCAGAACCAACCTACGATCGACTTGCTTCAAACTGTGCTGCACGGCAGTGCAAGGGGATCCTTGCGGGTGCGATAGGTATCCCCTTTCTCATCCCTGTCCCCAAGACAAGTAGCCAAACTTGCGAACCAGGTGGCTGGCAAGCTGCCAAGGTCCCCAGGCTGGATTAGCGAGCCTAATTCAGCATAACTCAGTCCCGGACCTGGAGAGGATCAAAAACCTACTCGACCAATTGTACCCTCGTTGGCACAAAAACGGCCGCAGGGTCGAGCGGTTGTTCATGGTACTAAGACTCGAGCCCCTGGGCATCGACGAGCCGGACAAGGTTGTGGACGACTTCATACTGGGGGGGATTACGGATTACCACCTGCCGCTGGGCAGAGATGCTATGCCCGTCACGCTAAACCCCAGCTGTATCGAGAAGTTCTTGCGCGAGCAGAAGGTGGTCCTTCCAAAACCATCCGGCTCCGAGACGACCAAGAGGAGGACGGACGACCACACAGCAATCTCGCAGGCGACGAATAGCGCGCGCACTTTGAACGAGTGGAGGACCTGTTCGAGCAGCGAGTCTTTTCCGTCTCGCACGCCCAGTGTCGAATCCCGCTCGCGGTGAAGCTGATAAAACGGGAGCAGAGACGGGGCGGACCGCCGGTGTGGGGCGAGCTGGACACCCTCAAGCGAGTCGCCCACAGACACGCCGTCCGGCTAGTGGCAAGTTTCACGACGCCGGGCTTTCTCGGCTTGGTGATGGCGCCGGTGGCGCCGGGAAACCTGGAAGACCTCTTGAAGGAGGGGGAATCGGGTTCCGCCGCGGAGAGCTTCATGGCCGGCTGCTTCGGCTGCCTGCTAACAGCGCTGGACCACATGCACGGCACGGCACACATTACGCACTACGACATCAAGCCGGCCAACATAGTGGTCGACGTCGACGGAGAGGGACGGCGGCAGGTGCCCCCGACCGACCCCGGCATATCGCACGACCGGGACACGTCGCCTAAGCCGACCCCGCCATATCCGACAGGCCAGACGTGGAGGTACCGCGCGCCCGAGGTCGCCAGCCGGAGTGCCGGGACCAACACGAAAGCCGACGTCTGGTCGCTGGGCTGCATCTTCCTCGAAATGCTGACCGTGCTTAGGGGCCGTACCATCCGCCAACTGAGGGCCCACATGGGGAACAAAGATTACTGGGAGAATGTGCAGGCCGCTTGGGATTGGGTCGACAAACTGCCGGAACGCGCCGGAGAGGTAGAGGAACAGATGAAGAAAATGCTCAATCGCAGCGCAATACTCCGGCCGACGATAGGAGAACTGTGCATAAAAATCCCGGGGCGCGACTCGGTGTCGTCCCTGCCCCTATTTGGGGACTGCTGCCTACCGTCCGCTGCCAGGCGGCTTTCCGTCAAGGCAAACGATCGCGAGGTAGACGATAGCAAGGTAGACGATCGCGGCGGCCTTGCTGTCGTTTCCTGGCCCAATCAACAGGTGAGCGCCGGCTGCCCTTTTGGGTTCTTGGTATTAATACTGATTCCTTCTAATTCGCATAACAAAGAGGGTATACTTCCAAGGTGAGTGTTTTTTTTTTTTTTTTTTAGGCTGCGCGCTTTCTAACTATATCTCTATGTAGACCCCGCCGGCTTCATCCGAGAGGCAATCAACAATACGTACGAACCATTTCAGCCACGCGACGGACCGTGTGAGGAAGTTGGTGGTGCGAAAGCGCACAGCCCCATCGCCGCAGCAACTTGGGAACGGCCTGGCGGACTTGGTCAGCACACGGTACGTTGTGAGCGTGCATATAGCTGTTGCACACACTCTCCCCTCGCTGCGTTTTCCTGCCCTTTTGCTGACGCGCGGGCGGGCTTTGGCCAAGATCCGGGTCTACTTCTTCGATTCGCATCACCAGATCCAAGAGCGGGTCTGGGAGCCCCCGCAGGGGTGGAGTGATGGCCCCCTCGTCGGAGCAAAGTTCGAGGCTCATCAATCAAGTGGATTAGCCGTCACGTCATGGGGCGACGGTCATGTGCTGCTCTGCTACCAGGCGCCCGACGGCACCCTGCGCCTGCTCCATGGGTGGTCGAGGCAGTGGCGGTGGCGGCCCGTCGGCACCCTACCGCTCCCGTCCAGGCGCGGATCCCTCCCGGTCGAGGGCTCCGCCCTGACCCTGTGCAGCTTCGACATGGGCGAGACGGCACGGGGCTTCAGGTGTTACTACCAGGGCGATGACGGGTGCGTCCGCGAGTGGTGCCTGGACGGCGTCCCGGGCGCCTTCTGGGACGGCGACGACGGTTCCTCCGCAGACCTCGGGCAAAAAGCCGTCCTCTCCTACCAGTTTTTGATGGCGGCTCGAACGAGAACGGCCCTCTCGTCCCTCGCCTTCCGGCAACAACACCTGGAGATGCGCATCTACATTAGCGAGCCCCAGGGTAAGCTGCTGGAGACGCGGTATTCGAACCAGTGGGTGGCGCCGCAGGCTCACCCCGCAAATAGGACGGACCAGATGTTTGCGGCAGCGCGGTGGGAATCGGGGAAAATCAGTATACATGTCCTGGAGAATGGCGGGTTGCATGAATTTTCCTGGTTTTAGCACTGGCTGACGAGAGATTTTACAATTCGGCTTGTGTGCATCGCGCACCGCAAATGCAATTTGTCCGCCCGGCTTTTTGTCATGCTATGCAGATGCTTCGCATGGTCCTTGTGCCGGGCCTTACATACCTTAGTGACGGTGGCGCGTCCGTGTCCTGCGTCCCGCCACCCAGACTTCGGCAGCAACTGCACACGCACCAACCAGCTGTCGTGGTATTGCTCGTGACACCTCTCACGCCTTCTGGGACTGCTTTGCAGCGAGGAGGTAGTGCCGTTACAGGGGTTGGTTAGCTGTACGTGGACTAGGGGCCCTGCGCCGGCGCGGCAGTCCCCCAGCGGCCCCGACAGCAAAACGTGGTTGGCCCATCGCTGGAAACGGCCTTGGGTAACGGGAAGCAGGAAACGTGGTCGTACAGAGCCGTCAGCGTAAAGGCAGCCCCGGCCATGCACGTCCACGACACCGTGTCTGCGCGCACTCTTCGCCTTGGTGTCGACGCCGCCCGACGTGATCACGCATGAGGGTGCTCGAGGCCATTTCGGGCCCGCTGAGGAGCATGTGGTGGTGGCGGGACGGGAGAGGCTTGCTCATGCTTGGGGTGCAAGTTTGTCGAGTGCGAGGCTATGGGCCGGAGGGACAAGGTCTACCCTGCTCGGCATCTCAGAGGCGGGCGCGCCCGAGATCAAGGCGGACTGCACGGGCTACCGAGGCGGGTGTGAGGATGCAGGTTAACACGCTTTATCGCGGCATACTCTGTTCGTTCCCGAACCAATCCGTCATGCCGGACGGGGGAGAGGTGTACGACCGGATGCGTGACTACACCAGCTGGCTGCCTACCCGGTTCCGCCTCCCGGCTCGCCACGGCTGTGCCTCTCTGGGCCAGTCGAGGGGGAGGCGCACCTGAGTCTCGTCAACCACGCTGACGCGGGAGAGGTGCCCGACGACCACCCCGGCTTGGGTGTCGGCCAACAAGGACTGGGCCGTCGGGTTTTGTCGGGCTGTGGTACCCGCTGCAGACGGCCGTGCTCGACGGCGAGCAAGAGCGAGAGGAGCAGCACAGAGCAAGAGGCGGTTCACTCGGCGGCCCGGGTGTTTGGCCGCCGCTGCGGGCTGCTGCCAAAGCTGGGAGGGTAGAGGAGGCGGCGGATGTGATGACGACGATGAGGGCGGCTCGAACCCTGCGATGGTATTGGATAGCATAAAAGCCTCCGGCCAAAATTGCCACATGGCTGCGGGGAAGCGAGCCTGTCGGGTTGGGCTTTCAAAAACCCCGCCATTCCCCCCTGTAAAGCGCCCGGCGCTTCATTCCCTCGCTACCCCACCTATCCACACCTCGCAGGTCCTAGTCACGTCCTCGGCCGCTATGTATGAAAGGCCTCGACCCGACCCGTCCGGCCTTTGCGTCCAGTGGCGACGTGTTTTAGATTGGCGAAACTCTCCCTTATGGATCGGCTGTCCAAACAAACCGAGTTGCGAAGCGTGCGAGCTAATAAAACGGGTGGTGATCGCGTGCGGCTACGACCTCCACGACTACAACCCACATCTTAGGCTGTTGCAAATAAGCTGTTGCCCCGCGACCGCCGAGACTGGGCTCCGCATGAGCATTGGGATCGATGGTCCCTGGGATGCCGCGCTATGGGGTGTTCGAGGTTAGTAACCCTCTGTCGTCCTGCTATATTAGCTGCTGACGGTCCAAATTGGAACGGTGCATAGGCGTTCAAAATCCGTGGGGTCTCGAAGCACGAATGCCCTCTTGGTTTCAATCTTCGACGGACGCGGCAGCCTTTCTCCCACAAGTTCAACGTTGGCTGCAAAACTGCCACCGCAACCACGGCAAGCGATGCGAGCTCCTGTCGCAAAATCCCGTCCTTCCGACACGGGTCCTCGATTTGGACCCGGACGGCATAGGTCTAGATAACGCCACAGCCGTCATTTTATACGAAACGCGGGGCAAAACCGGGCGTTACGTTTGCCTTAGCTACTGTTGGGGCACCGCGGCCTTTACCAAAACAACCCCAAATACGATTGAATCTTACAAACGGGGACTCGACCCTCAGCTTTTATCGCGAACGTTCCAGGATGCCATATATATTACACGAGCATTGGGGGTGCAATATTTATGGATCGACGCGCTCTGCATCATTCAGGATGAGCCGACCATGGCCGATTGGACCGCCGAATCCGTTCGAATGGCTGATGTTTTCCAAAACTCATATCTTACCATAGCTGCGGCTTGGGGGAAATCGGCTTTGGACGGTTGTTTTTACGCCGCGCCCGCCACCCAAGTAGGGCCCGTCATGGTGCACACTACAAGCCATTTCGACAAAGCGACGTCACAAAACTTTCCCCTCCAAGACTTTCCCCTTTTAACAAGGGGCTGGATCTATCAGGAACGCATGCTGTCGCCTCGGATCCTATATTTCGGCCGTCGGGAGCTACTCTGGGACTGTTGGAACGACCGCACCTGCGAATGCCGCCTACATACCTACCTAGAGGGCGAAAACCAAAAACCTTATTTTTATGACGCAATAATCGGGCTCGGGACAAAGGAAAACGATAGCCCGCATGGCCTGCTTGGCAACTTGTGGCGATCCATAGTGGTACGATACTCTACGCTACAGCTTTCATTCCCGACCGACAAGCTGCCTGCCGTGTCCGGGTTGGCCAACCTCTGGATACTTCGAACAGGTTGGCAGTACCTGGCAGGCCTTTGGAGGGAAAATCTGGTAATCGACATGTGCTGGTACATGCCCCACCAGCCATCAACACCTTCAACCCACCTGCAATGGCGTGCCCCAACTTGGTCCTGGGCGTCAGTGGGCGGACGAGCTACGTATGGCAACTCGCTCCAAACGTGGCGGCGTTTTCGTCCGCATGAATCGTTTAAATTAAACTACGCTGAAGCGACCGCCGCGCATTGCGAGCTTGCGGGGTCTTCTCCCACGGGTCAAATTAAAAACGGCTGGGTGGAACTGTTTTGCTATCTTCTTCCGGCGTCGAAAAGCGGACAACAAATCCATGCCTCGACTCTCCTCGTCGAATGGAACCCTGTTAGGGCTTGGGAAGGTGACAGCAAATTGCTACTCGTATGGCATTCCGACGGGAGAGAAGAAATGGAAGAGAATGGGGAGTATTACCTTATTCCTATGGCTACCGAAGGGTTCGCCTTTTACGGCCTCGTGGTAAAGCCAGAACAGGGTTTGCTTGTCGTAAGCCGAATTGGGTTGGCGACTTTAGATGGAATCGGGCAGACGCCGACGATGATGTTTCCCGGAGCGGAAAAACAAACGGTCAGGATTGTATAACAGGTTTAGCATCGATTTTTAGGGCGGTTTAAAAGGGTCAGTCAGGCCCAAGGAGTTGATGTCATCATGGCGATGTGGCCAAGATGCTGCTAGACGCCGGTGCGGATCCGAATCTCATGAATGCTAATAGCGTTTCTTCGCGGTAGGTGGTGGGTAGGGATGGGGCTCGTGGATAATATTGCGCTTCTACTCAAGGAGAGAGGGAGATTATAGGATAAATTGTTTGTTAAGGAGGCTGTGCTGACGAGGCTGGAGATGAAGTCGTGTCCATGAGGCGAGCGAGAAGATGCAGATCGTGGCGAGTCTTAGGGTGACAGTCGATGCAGCACCGCGATGGAGTCGGCAATCAGAGAAAGATATCGTGCGGGCGGGCGCGTTGGACTGGTGTTCTGGTGGAAGAGGCACTGAGGAACCAGACAAGGCCCACTTGTTAAACTGAAGGGTTGACAGAAGCTCCCACAAGCTAGTGATATCAGACGGACAGAGGCATATGCGCTCGTTCGCTACAATCTAGTAAGGCCTAGCCGTACCCCCTTCCGGACGATAATTACCCCGCCTTATATTCCCTTAACCAAGTTATAACCTTTCACCACCTACGCCCTCTCGACGTAATCACCGCCGGCCTTTTGAGCCTTCTCGCCCGTGCTGTCAGTGGTGCTACTGCAGTTCCAGCCTTAAGATTTGTTACGACCAGCCACAGGGCCAGAAGGAAGGGTCAGGAGAGAGAGAGAGAGAGAGAGAGAGAGAGAGAGAGAGAGAGAGAGAGAGAGAGAGAGAGAGAGAGATCGTATTAACGTCCGTGCCTTTGGCACGGGCACCGTGGTGCGCGTGCCGTCTGGCATCCGCCATTGCGGATCTCAGACGTGCCCGCGACGGCGGCAGGGCAGTTCTATGTGGCCGCATTGCGCCGGCTCGAGAGGTCTAGGTACAGAGGAAGGTTATAACCACGGGGCAACTGTAAAACCCCTGTCCCAGGCCTCTTTTTTTCTTTCTGGGTCTGGTGGCCCCTTATTCCAGCCTCCCTGGCTCCGCCACCGGGAGTTCCTTCTCCGCATCTGAGTCCCCTGGGTCCTCCACCCGAGGCACGCCCGCGACTTCGACGCCGTCGCGCGAGGCGACCATTACTTGGGCGGCCCCCAGCTCCCTAAGTGCCTTTTCGACCTGTGTGCGGATCACGGCGTTTTTTCCTCGTTGCAGCCACTCCGATTCTGCCCTGCTGGACGCCGGGGGGGCCTGTTTGAGCCAGCGGGCGGGTACCCTCCTGATCTCGCAGTCCTTGGTATGGCCCACCGCCCTGGGCAGGCCGCAGATGCAATTGTGGTGCGGTTTCCAGCGGTGGCCAAACCGCTCGTGGTAGGCCTCGAAGTTCCCGTGGCCTGTACCTTCGGCCAGGAACGTGTGTGCCTCCCCGCGGTCAGTTGCCGCCCAGCCTACCCAGGACCTAGCTGGGTCCCAGCTGACTTGAGCCATGGAGTCGGGTCTGTGGGCCTCCCACCATCTTACGGGGTCGGCCTCCGCCAACCGGGGTCCGGGAGAGAGAGAGAGATCGAATTAACGTCCGTGCCTGGCACGGGCACCGCGGTGCCTGTGCCGTCCGGCATCCGCCACTGCGGATCTCAGACGTGCCCGCGACGGCGGCAACCGGGGTCCGGGGTCCCCCCGGGTCTGTTGGACCGGGAGCCTCATACCCCGCTTCTGGGTGGCTTGGTGAGGGGTCGCTTAGGTAAGCTGATTTGTGATTTCGCTCCAAGATCACAGATTGAGGAGGGTGATCTGTGATCTCGCAGCAAGATCACAGATCAGTGATCTATGACCCACGGAACAGATCAAGCCATCGGGCTAGGGCATGGGATGGCTATATAAGGAGGGGTTACCTCTACTGTCCTGGGGAATAGTTCATGACCGAGGCCCGGCATTAGTCAACCTAAGTTAGTTCCAAGGTATCCCCTTGAGCAAGCAATCAAAACTACTGTTCCACCAAGCCGCCTAGCCTCAATGCTCGGTACCTCTCCTAGGTGCCCTACCCTAGGAGCATCTGGTAGGACAGTTGGTCTAGATTGCTTTGCCCAAGGGGATGCCTTGGGGTTAACTTGGGTTGACTGATGCCGGAGCCTCACTTAAAACTACCTAGAGCCGTAAGAAACCTCCCCCTTCTTATATTTGTGCCCTAGCCACTCGTTTCCTGCGATATGTTTGCTATGTTCCTAGCCAACATATCACCTTGATAAGGCAAGTGACTGGTCACGTGACTTCCCCCACTTCCTTGATTGCAGGATCGCGATGCGAAACTATGCTGGCGCGCCTGCGCTATGCATCTGTAGCGGCAGATCCCCAGGGTTGAATTCATTGGTCCATTGGTCTTCGTGACAACGACGTCTGCAAAAAGGGACGTCCGCATGGTATCACGGTGCCCCTGTTCTGCTCACTGTATCGGGCAAACAGGGTCGCCCCTTTTCGCACCGCGTGATGGTGCGGAAGTGAGAGTGGCGGGATCAGCGTTCCGGTTCTTTTCCGCTGCGTCTGGCTCGGCCCCGTAGCTGAAGAGGCGCGACGCCTCGCCAACTCTTCACAACAACGCAGCGTGATACGATTCGCCGGGCCGTATCAGGCCGCGACCACCACTTTAACCAGATCAAGCCATGGCCTAAACTTTGCATCCACGCCCAGACACGTTCAGCCGCCGGATCGGAAAATGTAAAATTCCAGGTGCAGCATTGGTCCCCCTTCTTTTTTTTTTTTTCGTTTCGGGTTTTTGGCTAGTGCTGCTCTCCATTTCCCTTGAGGGGGCGCAAGGCAAAACAAGGGGCGGGCGTCGGACGGCAGCCACGATGACTAAAAATTAAATTAGAGTTTGACGCCTTTTTCTGGTGGCGGCGCCAACTCTCGTTTAATTTTTGCGTTGCCTAGGTAGCCGGCGAACGTCCCGCTCCATAGATTGGATGCCTGGAACGGAAAATGACAGATCGACATTGTTGGTCTGTCCCATCCATGTACTACCTACCCCGCGGGGAACTGCAACCTCTGGGCCGACAGTTTGTTGCAACGCACAGACGATAGGCTAACCG